>PVJD01009369.1:0-63493 GCA_004026545.1 Mormoops blainvillei | reverse complement strand
CACCCAAAGTCCACGGTTTACATAATGGTTTATTCTAGCATTTTTCTGTGGATTTTGATAAATTTGCATAATGACATGTATCTGCTACTTTAATATCATAAATAATGGTCTTACTACCTTAAATATCTTCTCTGTTTTCTGTATGTTCATTGCGCCCTCCCCTCAATCCATGACAATCAATGATCTTTTTACTGTCTTCATAGTTTTACCTTTTCCAAAATGTCTTATAGTTGCAGTCATATAGTATGAAGCCTTCTTAAATTGGCTTCTTTCACTTAGTAATCTCAAATTCCACTTTTCATTGCTGGAAAGCAATTGACTTTTGCGTATTATTTTTTGACTTATTGAATATTGTTTTTGCTTTCGTGTATAAACCTTGTATGCTGCTATAATCACTTACTGTTTCTGGTATTTTTTAATTATTCATTCAGATTTCATACATAGACAATCATATCATCTGTAAATAAAGACTTTTTTGAGGTTTCTATTATGTATTTTAATGTTTTGTTGATTCCTATTAACTGACAAAAATAAGATATTCAGATCTAAAATATAGCTTTTTGTGAGGTTTTTATATTTTTTATCATCATTTTATTATTCTTAATCCTCACCTGAGGATTTAAGAGAGAAAGGAAGGAAGTGAAAGAGAGAAAGAGATAGAGAGACATCAATGTGAGAAACATCTATCAGTTGCCTACTATACATGCCCTGACCAAAGATCAAACCCACAACCTAGGTATCTGCCCTGACCATGAACTGAACCCACAACCTTTCAATGTATGGGACCATGCTTCTACCAGCTGAATCACACCAGCCAGGGCTGTTTTTGTATCTTAAGACAAAAGTTTTATTTCTTTCTTCCCAATATATATACCTTTCATTTCCTTTTCTTGTCTTATTGCATTTTCTAGGACTTTCTGTATGATGGTGAGCAGTAATGATGAGAGGAGACATCCTTGCTTTGTTCCTGATCTTAGGCAGACAGCTTTGAGTTTCTCACCATTGATGATGTTAGCTGTAGGTTATTTGTAAATATTTTTTGAAGTTGAGGAATTCTGGTCTATTCCTAGTTTATTGGTAATTTTAATCATGAATGGGTGTTGAATTTTTTTTTCCTGCATCTATTGATACAATTATGTTTCTACTTTGACTTTTGATGTAACAGATTACATTAATTAAATTTCAAATATTTAAACCAGCTGTGCTTGTCAGAGATAAATCCCTCTAAGTCATGATGTATAATTTTTTATACATTATTGGATTCAATTTGATAATATTTTGTTGAGGATTTTTACATATATGTTTATGAAAGGTATTGGTTTGTAGTAGTCTTCCATTTCTTTTGGTAGTCTGGTTCTGGTAGTGGGGTAATGCTAGCTTCACAGAATAAATTAGAAAGTAGAATTTTGAACAAGGAGCCCATATTTTTATCTTTCCCTGGGCCCTGCCAATTATGAATGCCAGACTGTTAGAGTACTTGGAGGGTCTGAATTCACTCTCGCTCTCTTTCTCTCTCTTTTGTTCTCACTTTCCCGTGTTCCCCTAGGTGATCTCATTCGTGAAGACCGTTTCACCATCTATCCTGTGATGCTCCTCCCAGATGTACTATAGCTAAGGTATACTCTATGTCTTCACTCTCACTTATAGTAAATATCTGAAACACTGTGACAAACACAAATGCATAGACTCTTTCCCTTGAATATTTTTCATCATTCTGAGATTACCATCCTCCTAATCATCCATATCAAAAAGAAAAAAATCTGAGACTCTTTTTCGAAAGATTCTTTTATAGCATTCAGACTCCATATCTAACTCAGTAAAATGCCATGTCAGCTCTACCTATAAAACTAATCCCAGGCTAGACCACTTTTCACAATTTCTACTATTATTATTCTGTTATAAACTGCTATCAGCTCTCAGACCACATATAATATGAATTCATTTATATTAAATGCTCACAAAAAGTTAGTTTATAGGGGCAAAAAGTAGAGGAATGGTTAATTATGGCTGAGGATGAGAATGGAGGTTAATGGTAAGTGAGCATGGGTGTCCTTGGTGGAGTGGGGAAGGTTGGGGGAGGTGTCCTAAAAACTGCTGGATGAAGTTACCAAAAATCAGTGAATTGTGTACTTGAGATGGGTGAATTTTATATATAAAATATAACTCAATATGTTACTAAAAAAATAAAACCCTTAATCTGTTTCTTTTTCCCTAAACTTATAGCTACAGAATACATTTTCTACTCAACAGCCAGAGTAAAAATGAGATCAGTTATTCTCTTCATTAGGAGAGAAAAGAGAAGATACTTTAAACACTGCAAAGTTCCAAATATATATCTGTTTTATATCTTTAAGAAGTATGAATTATAGAAAACGAATGACGCTCACTGAATAGCAGTTTTAAAACTCTCAATATTTGTGTTTGCTCTCTTATCTCCAACTGTCAGTAATAGAAAAACTGAATCAAATTTGAACTGTTCTGTGGCGATCTCTAGTCAATATACCAAAAATAACAAAATGTCAAAAATGACTTAGCTTATCCAACAAAGAAGGCATAAAAATGTTTTCTTATGCCTTTAAAAATTCTAGCTTTATATTTGGAGTCTTATTTCCATGTATAGGTAACTATATTCACAGTACAGCCTTAAGTCGAATTTGAGGTACGCATTTTCCCCCAGAGTAGGCTTGTGTAATCTCATTCACCCAGATTCCAGCAAAACAGAAACAAAAAGAAAAAAATTACAAACTTTCCTATGAGTATATCAGACATTGTTTCTTGTTGAATGTAGGTTTGCTGAATATAATTGTGTGATACCTGCTCAAAAACAATTGAAAAAAACTTAGATGAACGATAAATGTACCTTTATCTTTAAGGCCAAAAAAAATCTATCTAAAATGTTAATTTTTTCTGAATATGGCAAATAATGTGTATGAGTAATAGGTATTTGTACCCTTTTCCTGTTTCAGCTCATTCAAATCAGGTATGCTATGGTTATAAGAGTAACCAAAAAAAATCAAAATATATTTTTGACTATACGATAGTGTATTTTAGGTACAATGTAAATTCATACATGAAGACAGTAACTGAAGTAGAAACTTGTTTCAATTTTACTATAACAGCTATATATATATAATTATATATAAATATGTGTATATTTTTATATAAAATATATATGCAATAAGTGGATGACTTAATGATTTATAAAATAAACCTTTGTTAAAATATGAATATTTGACTATTTTACTAACATTGTTACTGATGACTAGTGATCAAAGAGTGAAAGTGAACTAATATTAAAATTTAATTGAAGAAATTCATTCGAATTGGGCACTTATACTTGAATATTACAAGTGATATTCTCCTTACTTTTCACTCCTCCTCCCTAACTCTTACAGTTTATATTTAGTCCATTTTAAGAAATAAAGAACTAGAAAGTATGAAATATTCAGTTACTTGATGGGAATGTTTTAGCATGATAAACAAATTTGTTTTGCTGTACTATTCTTCAATTTTTTTTTTTTTTGCTCTTTCTTATTTCTTTTAGTTATTGTCTCTCTTCCAATCCTGGATTATCATCCTATATTTCTATATTCTTTTCTAACTTGAAGGCTGTCTTCTATAGGGTCTACTAAAGAAAGATAGCAAGATAGTATTGAGAGCATTAACATTTAATTGACAAAATATTAATGATGATCATTTAATATATATTTGCTGATATAGAAATTTAGATCTAAAGAGGCATACAATTATAGTTTTATCACAGAAATTATTTAAAAGTCAGTGGGTCTCATATTCACTGTGTATTAAAAAAGGAACCATGCTTTGGGCAAAGAAGAATGTTCATCAAAATTGAAAGTTAGATTCATGTCATTATTAGTGTTTTCCTTGGGGCCATGGTGCTACTTCCTGCAGTGTAAATGGGAGTAAGTCGGGGAGGTGGCGCATGGTGGGGGCTCTGTAGGAGGATAAAAATAGAATTTCTGGATTTATCTACCAGTCAGAAATTTTCTATAGTATCTTAGAATGACTTATGACCATAATTACTACATTAATTTTGCTTGACTCCCCAGGGTGATAGTTTGAAATATCGTTTGTATTATTTTTAGAGAGAGAAACCTAAGATTAACAAATTAAATAACTTGTGCACAGGGCAAACTAGTCCTGAACTGGCAACAATGTTCACAGGATAGAGCGTGAGTCTACTAGTTCATTAAAGCACAGGAACTCTTTCATTAAAGATTTCTAGCTGTGAACGAGCCTCTTAAAGTCCAACAGACTCTGACTGCAGTGCAGTAAGGTGATAAACACCTTAGTTAGGCTGGCTCTGAACCTCTGGGTTAAAATCCATTCTCCACCGTCGCTATTACCCAGCGCGCAACCCTATGCAAGTTGCTTACGTTCTTTGGGCCTCAGTTTGTCCTAACAACTCCGCTTCTCCGTGTTCCGGTGATTGAATGAGAGCGTATGTACACAAAAATGCTCAGCCTAAGGATTCAGCACGTCACAGACCATCCCGAAAATATCCAAATCAATTCGTTACACCCACACGTGCCTTCAGGAAACACGATTGCAGGCACAGCTAGAAGTCTATTTCTGCCTTTAATGACCCTCAGACTATATCTCCAAACAATAGTTATTTAACAAGCCTGTTGTTCTCAGCCTGGTGTGCTTGAAGTTCATTAGAAAGCACCTGTTAGGCTCCTACAGGATATGCGGTCTAAAGAAGGACTAACCCAGTAAGCCGCCCAGAGTCAGAAAACACCACTAGTGTCTCCTTCAAACTGGCATCTGCTTTTGTTCCCTAAAGTAGGCAGGCCACACACTAAGTCTCAAACGGAGCGGCAGCCAATGGTGTGGCAAAGTTGACGGGAGAGCTTCCTATTAATATCAGGGCGCTTTTGCCACAGATATTAATTACATAGACCCAGAAATTATAACTTCAGGAGTTTCATTCACTCTCTTCAACTAAAGATTGAAAGAGTAATTATTAACAGTTTGTAAAATTTCTTCAGATGAGATTAACATAATACTCCTAAATAATTCACTGTAGAAATTTAAGTTCCCTCCCAGTAATCTTTAGGCTTGAGTGAACTTTAAGATAATGTTCAGGGGGAAATTTTTTAAGTATATTTTATTTGTTAATTATATTTTATCTACTTTTCCTGTAAACTATGCTCTAGCCTCAAACTATTAACCTAGGGAAGTATTAACCCCACCTCCGCCCCGACAAATATCATGTTTAATTTTATATGATGGATTTTAGAACAATAAAGGTATATCCTTTTTGCATTTTACAATATTTGAAGCTTCTCTTAAAAATGTTTTTCTACTTTTAAAAACCGATCAAACTCCCATCTGCAAACCTTTCATGTATAATTCCCTACCCTTTTTTTTTGCTTTTTATTTTTATTGTCCTACTTTTTATGTAAAGAGAAAAGCCTATAAAGTATAACTGCCTCTGTTCTATGATGTTATTTTAAGATTAAACAACAACTATAACAAACAAAAAACCACCTTTGTAGTGAAACCAAAATGCGAATGTTTTCAGAAAGGGTAGACGGGGACTGTCTCCGCGAACTGCAGCTGAGTTCAGTGTCTCCGTCAGGAGCAGGGTGGCACCAAGCCACACAGCACTGCAGGGGGGCCTCCTGGCCGCGGGTCACACCTCACCTGACCGCCCAGCCACCGTTCTCACTTCAGAACCACCAGAGCTCATTGGCAATCTCAGCGCAATATGTACTGATTTGAAAACAATTTCAGAGCTGCCTTTTTTCCCCAAGGAGGCTTAGTTTGCAATTAACCCTTTGTTTCTGGGAATCCACTGAGGTATTAAAAAATAATTATGAGTAACAATTAAAACTGCTATTATTGAAGGATTGTGTCATTCCCGATATATTCATAGATCAAATAAGGAACTTGTCTTTAAAAATATATCCTTGTCCATCATACTAGAAGCAAAAAATTATATTTGAATGGAAAATTTAAATTATTCCCAAAGCAAAAAAATCAAAAGTTACTATCATGTGTTATAGTCAGTGGAACTTGAAAGTTTAATCTCTGCTTAAATTCCTGAATTACTTAAATGGGTGCAGCTGACTGAAAATTTCTGAGGGACATAACATTGGTGACGACTAGAGTAGGTTAGAAAAATATAAGACTAAATGCTGTGTAAAACCTATGATATAATTAGGATAGAATTATTCTGACAAAGGAACTGAATATTAATATGAAAACAAATAGTTGTCATAAACAATGCTAACATAAATCATTTATTCATGAATTTATCTAAGTATTATGAAGCAATTTATATTGTCATTATTTACTACCTTTTAAAATAATAAATACCACAGGTTTATCAGCTGTTACATAAATACAAGTGGGGACTCAAAAACTGGAATTTATTTATTAAAAATTATATATTCAAACTTCAGTCAACTTCATAGTACTTTCCATTTGATGCAATACACCTATTGAGACTTTTTCCCTCTGCTCAAAACAGTTTTTGAACTCATTGATTTTGATGCTTTTAGTGCTTCTGCCATTCTTTTTGTCTCACCTCTTCCACATTGACAAAGAATTTCTCTTTGAAGACTTTTTTCACCCAGGGAAACAAACGAAAAAAACAAGGTTGCTTGGGTTAAGATCGGGTGAATAGGGAGGGTGGGGCATTGGGGGCATGCTATTTTTGGTCAAAAAGTCGTGAACGTGCAGTGCGGTGTGGGCAGGTGTGCTCGTAAATCACCCATCAGGAAACGGGCAAACCCACTGAGTCTTCAAAAAAATTAACTGAAACCGAACACAGCCTCTCACAACACCACCAGCTGGTTCCCTGGTACAGAGGGGTCCCTAGAACACTCACCTAGCAGGGGAAGCCTATACTACAAGGGGTCCACCGTCCAGAAGATAATTCTATTTGGGGGGGCTCCCCTCACATACTAAAATCTTAACTTTAGGAGATTAGCTTTCTAGAACATCTCCGGTACCATAATTATACTACCTTGCCATTAACACACACGCACCATGTTATACACCTTCAGTGGCTTGGAATCAATAGACCAACCCAAGGATATACAGCATGAGCCACATAGAGGAGAAAGGAAAGATAGTATCTAATCCACACTTTAAATTAGGTATACGTAATGCAGTGTGGTTTGCTTTTTTAATCTTGGAGAAGAAATGTCTACTATGGGTTTATACAAAGTCTATAAAAAGGGGGCATAGTTTTCACACAAAAGCTGAGAAAAAGGTAGAAGACAAAGGCAAAAGAAAGCCAAGAAAGGAAAATGATGATGGTACTAATAGTTTGGACAGAATTAAAAGCTATAAGAACTGTGGTGACACTAGACAGTGATGGCAGAAATCTTCCAACAAACAAACAGCAAGAAAGGTCAGATGAAGCAAATCTCCCTGGAGGCCTGAGGTGGCTCCCATCTATGGCGTGTCCCAGGAGATGAGACACCTGCACTGTGAGGACCAATGAATGGAGACTCTTCACAAGGAGGCAGAGCAAGGGTTCCCCGACGGTTCCCGAAGGTGCCCCTTCTGCAGGAATCCCCAAAACTAAATGTCTGATGAGTGGGAATTTCATCATCCCAGAGCACCTACATATGCCCCACTTTCATCCCTATTTATAGTGCAAAGTCTGAACCAGGGCAAGGAGGGACTCGGAGCTTTGGTTTGAGGAGCTGGCTTATCCTCAGTGAAAGGTCCTTGCAGCTCATTGGGCCGGCCTGAGGACAGAGAGGACATCTTGGCTGGCCAGTCCCCACTGAGGGAGCAGCGTGAGTGCTGGGCAATGTTTTGCTGTCCTCTCACTGTGCCGGGCTTCCCTTCATTGATGTGATTGGTGAATTAGGTTTTCACTGGGATGTTCATATTCTACCACAGGGAATGTTTGGGAGGAAAACCAATCCATGGCTCATGACTTGCAATCAATTCATCTTGAAGATGATGTTTTGAATTTAGCAGATAATGGCATTCTGTTCTAAGTAAAACACTGATGAAAATGTGGATATTTACTTTAAAATGTCTTCTATTGGTACTGTCATTCCTCTTTGGTGTCACTGACATATTCAGAGACCAGCGTTAAGGGGATTACTGGGGGCCTTTAATGTCTCCCTCTCTGGGGCCTCTGGGAGTTAGTCATTTCTTAAACCTCCCTCTTCATTGAACCTACCTATGACGATAAAAACACCAGGTTGCTTTATGACTGTTTTCCTTTCAGACAACCTCACTAAAGGGAGACTTCCATTAAGCAATTATGCATTTTTCATCTTTAAATTCTCTGTGACAAGCACAACACTTTACAGTTTTCTGGATTTTGGTTTTTGTCTTTCCTTCAGGGGGGTTCAAGTAGAATCACAATTTTTTTTAAATTAACTTTTGTTATGTACTAAATCTAAAAATAGGTCAGTGTTCAAAATATCAGAAATGAATTTGTTAAACATCTTGAGGCTTCAAGTCTGTTTACATTTTTAAAAAATATTTGCACCTAGTGTATTTTGCATGTATATTGATGACTGTTTAAACTACAAGTTCATATTGCATCTTAAATTCTGAAATTTGAAAAACTTGTTAAGCACAAAGCATTAAAAGGTACTTAAATATTTACTTTTTGCACTTAAGGGCAATTTGGTAAAACTAATCTTTCAATTTCCTCTTCTACTAACCCTTTTACTAGATATTAGGAGAGAAAACTCTTGTTTTTTTACTCTAGGATTTCCGAAATAAATGTCAAACTGATCATTTCCAGAGGCAAACAAATGATTTTTCTTCAAATAATCTTTGCTAAAATACTTAAGTTGCTAACTTAAACTAAGATAAACTATTATTATTACTACAGGTGATAGTTCTCAAAATTTTAATAAGATTCAGTCTGTAGGTTGTACAATTTCAACAGCGATATTATAATTTATCAAAAACCTCTAATGTGCCCAAAAACATTTATATGCACACATTTTCCTATTCCCCCTTACCTTCACCCAAACCGGAATATGATATAGAACTTTACACTTGCTAAAGGCCAGTTGTTTGGAAGGGGTTCTTTTATTTTAACTTAAAGCAATTTAAATGTGCATGAAGAAAATGGGTAAAAAAGAGAACTGAGTTCCCTTTTTGACCCTAAAAACAGCCTTTATTGATAGTTATTCCATTTCCCTGGGGATTGTTTCTTTGTTACTTTGTTTTCTCTTGAGAGTATTTTCTATTCTCTTTGGTTTTTGGTAATTAAACGACAAACTAATCCTGATAGAAACATTGTCTGAGATACCTAAATTGAACCACTGGGTGGGGCATAAACATTACATGGGCTTCCATCAGTAGACAGCCTGACCTTGTTAGAACGTGGTCCAAAAGAAAGTCTGTCAGGTTCTGAGAGGCTGAAAGGGGCAATGAAGACACGACCTAGCGGATGAGCTACTGTGGACAGTGCTACTGAGGAAACATTTGAAGTGCACTTGGTGTTTCTCTTTTTGTGCTAACTTCATACGGAGCCATTGTAATAAGGCCATTTAGTGCCATCATGACATTGCTGCTTACCCAGATGTCATATAAATTCAATTAATTTCAACAGTATCTGGATCTTCAAAGACCATATGCCATCTCTGGGGAATGTTTGTGCAATCAGCTTGCCAGATGTAGAGCCAGAGCTATGATCCAGCAATTTTCTGACTCACAACTGCAGTCTATATGGTCTGATACCGCTTCCCACGAAGGAAGAATGCAGACCTGCCTCATAAGGATGGAGGCAACACAGTATTTTGGATGATTTTGCATTATACCTGCTTAATTGTGCCCTGCCACCCTTAATGTGCTCTGCTCCAGTGCATTTTTGTGAGAAATTAGAAATATGTGTAGCAGAGTAAGTATATTCCTTGTTCAAAATGATTTATTGTGTTTCCACAGCTATTAATAACTTCTCCCTACAATGCATATCTCCTGTTAGGAAATTCAAATCGCTTTCCTGTTGCAAAGCACCCAATTCATATCTCTGATGGTTAATCTAATGTCTCTACTTGACCGAGTTAAGGGATGCTCAGATAGTTGCTAAATCATTATTTCTGGACGTGTCTGTAAGGGTGTTTCTGGAAGAGATTAGCGTTTGATTCAGTAGACTGAGTAAAAAGACCTGTCCTCACCAATGTGGGCAGGTATCCTTCAATCTATCAATGACCCAACTAGAACAAAAGAGCAGAAGAAGAGCCAATTCCCCCTCAGTTCTATTTGCTTGTGCATTCTGCCTTTCCTTTCTTTTTCTGTTGGCTATGTCATATGTCATATGAAATAATTTTCACCCTTCAGCCTTTTAGAAAGACTATAGTAGATGCACTTCAGTGTTGGACAGAGTGATTAAATGCATATTAGGAAATAGGCCCCCAAATATAAACTTAGCAGTTATTAAAGGAGCATTAAATCATCAAATACACAGAGTCCAGCAGAAGTAACACCTGCTTGATTGTGGTTGGTGGAGCAATAATATGGGTAATAATTTATAGTTTTAATTTGAAAATGTCCCCTAAAATGTCATATGGTGTGCTTGAGTGCGATGTTGTTATGTTACAGAATTGCATGCTTATGATTTTGTGATAAAAGATTTTTTAAAAGAAAGGGGCGTTACTTATGCCAGAGGTTGTATTTCCTAAAGATTTTTAAAAGCAAAAGGAAAATTTCATATGAAGGTGTCATGCTTCTGACTGAACTACAGATGCTGGGGTAGGGGTGGTTGTCTCTGTTTTGTTTAGTAGTTTAGCTCACTCACTGTCAGTGTTGGTGTTTAGTGTTTTTACTACTTATGGTCTTTTCAATTTTTTTGTTTATATATATATTCATTTTTTCTAAAATATTCTGTTAAGACTGATATAGGGGTATCTTTCCCATTGAGCTCATCTCAGATTGCTGTTCTTAAAAAATAATTTGATAAGAAGCAAAGGTCAGGAACGACTAAGTCTTTATGATAAGTAAAGATTTCAAATGCGTAAGTGCGTTAAGCCTGTTAAGCACCTGTGAAGGAATATGTCCTTTGTATTTAGCTGTTCCCAGACACAGTGACGGCACGAGGTCTTCTGTGCACCCATGTTGTTGTGAAGTGAGTAGAAATAACTAGAAATACATGAAAGGCAATGTGAAAAAGTGAACAGATAGAACTTTTCAGACCTTTGCACTTACAATATTCTCCTTCTCTCACTAACGTTCTGCTTTGTATTCAAATTAAATCTAAAGTTATTAGTAGCACTTAAATTAGAGACTCTTCCTGTGATGACGCTATTGGCTTGAAAGAAAATTATGTTAGGAAAAAGGAGGTTTGGTTTGATGAAGTACAGCTGCAACATTATACGTCAGTGTCAGTATCAGTTTACTACTTGGAAAGGAACTGGGAGGAAGCAGTATTATAATAGTATTTTCATTCAAGATTTTCATACTGGAAATGCTAATTCATTTATAAAAACTAGAGCCATAAAATTGTTACCGATCTTGATTTCTGTACAGGTTGCCCCAAAACAGACAAGCTTCCTGTGTGCCTCTGTCTGATGCAAATGCAGAAAAGCACAGTGCCATTTCTCAAAGGTAACAACCTCACCGCTGCCCTGCCGAGGGCTTGATTAGCTCTAATACGGAGAGCTCACAGTCAGCTCCTGCCCGTGAATCCCCTGAAAGCTGGAAACGTGGGTTATCTTTTGTCTCCGTTGCTGTTACTCAGACAGTTGTTAACCTTCCATTTCCGACTTGCACCTACTGCATGACGCAGCTGACCTGCAGCTGCTCCACTGAGAGCCTCCTACACAATAAAAGCTCTCTTTCACGTCTTAGGTGTAGTGTGGGTTTCCAAGAAGCAAGGCGACCTGATCTCTTAACATCCTGTTTGTAGTTGCAACGTGGGGCACATCTGCATTATGCTATTCCTTCTGGGAGATCAGCACGTGGGTTCTGCAAATTTCAGAGGTCATTGAAGTATTTCAAATTAGAGTCTGAATAAAAGCCTTTCATGGCCAGGAGTATTATCACTTCAGAGTTGAAAATGAGGTTTACTAGTTACTGAATCAATAGAAACAGTAATAAGATTTGTAGGAATAACTTAGCCACTGTTTATTGAATCTTCTGTTTTCTTTTTTCTTTTATTTGCTTGCTGGTTATTTAAAAAATAGCAAGTATGGCAAAAGCTTAACTCTTTCTTACACAACTTCAATTTTCTGGTTCTTTGTATACTACCAATGCAAACACACATCAGAATGTTCCAGGTTTAAATAAAGAATATAATTGCTGGTGTATATCACATAATAAAAAGTAAATTACACACTTATACAGTTTCCCTTTTAGACATATTTTAACTTAGGAAAAAAGAAGTTTTCTCAGTGTAACAGAAAATATGAATTTTATCTGTGGATAAAAATCATACAAGTCACTTAACAGAATAGCTCTTATATATCCTTGAGTTGCATGTTCTTCATTATTTATAATATTCTGTGTAGTTATCATGGGATATTATTGTATTTAAGTAAGAGTTTTTGTGCATATAATTTGATATTTTATTCCACATTTAGAGATCCCGGTTGAGGAAGTACTCTACTCAGGATATATACTGAGGGAAATAAATAGGAAAACAACAAAAAATGATATTATTTAATTTCTCCATAGCTTCTGATGTGTTCTACAGTGGCATTCCATGTGACAAGCACCTTGCAATGAGCAGGAAAATTCTCCACTTCCATGTCATATTACTCCAAACCAACGCTCAGGCTCCCACGGACACTGACCCATCTAGCTGAGCTCTGCCAACAAACTCTGTCAGACTCCGAGACTCACCACACACAACACGGAAATCTATGGCATGACAACTGATGCCTTATGAACTTCAGAAACACTAGCTCTTCTTTGTAACTGTGGTCATACTATACGTAACTAAAATAGTTCACCCTAAGTGATAAATAAAATGGTATAGGAAACTAATATTACTTAGAGGTACATTCTTAGTGGTCCTATGACAACTCAAAAAATATTACTCTCATCTATAGCATATAGAGTAAATCTTAAAACTATGGCGCGAAACATCAGAAACTTAAAGCGAGAAGGAATCAAAGCCAGTTTTTGAACTCCTATACTTTCTGCATAAAGAGGCTAAAGATGGGGGAGGTTGAGTTCCTTGCAAAGTTACTAAGCAGCCAAACCTAAACACGGGTCTTCAGTTTTCCACACCACAGTGAGTACTTCGTAGTTCATTCTGTTACTAATATTCAAGGTCTAGCATCAGGCTACTTATATTTAAATTAGTTACTATCTGGGGATTTTTATCACACTTACTGTTAGTGTTACAGCATTCTGCATTAGTTGCTAATGAAATATATTACTTTATTAGATCTTAAGCAAGGACATGATAGAGTTTCATTTCCAATTAGGTAAACAAAAGGAAAAGAGACTTTATCATATTTTTCCTTATCCCTCTTGGTGAAGTGGTAAGTATAAGCAAAGATGTTTTAAATATGTAAATGCTAATTTACCCAAAGAAATTTTCCTAAAATATGAGTGCTTTAAAGATCTGCAGGTATATGTAATTAAACCAATCATGGTAATAGTTCAAATGTGTTTCCCCTTACTGTGCGTTACAAACTCTGGTCCTCGGTGCCAGAAACTCTTTAAAATTCACAACCACCCCATGAGCCAGGTACTAATTTTAGTCTCAGTTAATAGTTGAACTGGCCACAGAACAGAGATGATGAGTGACACACACACAAGGTGACACAGCTGGGGAGGCTGGGGGCTGACAGAGGAGTCGAAGCCCTTAGACACTGTAGTCCTGCCTCTCACAGAGAAGCAGAGCCACCTGTGCTCTTGTAACCGAGGAAAATTTTTCAGGGGGTGATTTTTATTCTTCTTGCTCGAAAATCTTTTACTTAGGTCAGTAGTTCTACCCAGGCGACATACTGATATTTATGATTGCATAGCTTTTAATGTTTAGATCAGCAGCTTTTAAGATATACTCTCTGCAACACTAGTTTCATGAAATGTTAAAAAGTATTTCTTGGGGGAAAGCTCTCCATAATAAAGTAACTTGAGAAATTTGGGATTAATCAAAATTAAACAAGCTTCCGTGCTATGGCAATTTCAGGGGCTCTCACAAGTGAATGTTCGTCGTGACCCTTCAACAGTAAGAGAACATGTCTGGTTTACCATGTGAACCCAGTGAGAAATGAGCACTGTTGTATTTATTTAAACACTTAACCAATTTTATTGTTTCTGCAAAATGTGTTAAATAATGGCGCTACTAGGTAAGGAGCAGTGCAGTTCTAGCACCACCCTGTTTAGTGGGGAGTTGGTTTGGGAGAACGATGTGGATAACTCAATATTTCTATCTGTGCAAAATTAGAGAGGTACATCCCTTTTTCTAGATTATTTAAAACAATCTTATTAAATAACACTAACCTTTTGGATGCTCATTTCCCACCAAAAAGAAAGAGCTTTAAAATATTTTTCAAACTACATTGCAAGCCTAGCTTTTCCAAATCTGTGCATGCCATGTGATTTTTTTAAATTAGAAAAGCCCCGAGATACAGTGTGGCACATCTAATTCATCTGAAAAACACATTAAAACTCAAAATCCAAACATCCAGTTAAGAATATTACTAGTCTGTTTCATTTATTAGCATTATGAATATCTGTATTAGTTGTGAACATTTTCTATCGAGCGTATGTTTACCTTATTTTAAAAAAATTATTGGAAACAGCGATTCTTAAACTTTAGGGTGCAGTAGAATCACCAAGAGAGCATGGTAGAACACAAATTGCTTATCAGTAGGCCTTGTTTGGAGCCAAAAAATTAGCATTTCTAACATGTTCCCAGATGTTGATACTGCTGGTCTCAGAAGCACAGTCTCAGAACCACTGGAAAGTTAAACCTCAACGAGAATATACAAGGTGAGAACTCTTTGTGATGATACTATTAATTTTAAAATATCATTGAGAATGGGGTATTCTGATTTTTGGTTCCTCCGAATAAATCAATAGCATCCGTTATCCAATTGCATACTTGACGCGGTATTTAAAATGTAAAATTTTAGGTCACCTCTCCCTTCCTACTAATATTCAGACCAATGAATTGATGTGATTTGAATTATTTGGGAAACATTGCATCTAAAATCGGTTCTGCATTTGGTGTGGCATACATCTGAAATATGCGCTGAACTCCAAAGCATGAAACATGACTCCAGCCTCACCTGTATTTATTGCTGGTGACGGGCAGGAAGAATTGTTACGGATGCCGTGGTCCACCCATCTCTCCACCGCCGTGTATGTCCTGTGAAATGAAAAGAGAGTAAGCTATTAACCATAGAGACAAGCTTCCCAAATCAGACAGTATTTCTAGGTTTATGGTCATGAAGAGTAGACCACAGAGGACAGGGTTAAAAGTACTGCATTCTATTCCTTATTGGTTCCTTATTGTATTTAGAGACAAATTGTGTAAATTCTCTACACCTAATCTATTTGTGAAATGAAAGGAGTTTCTGGGATAAGCTTTAAAGTCTCTGGTATGTCTGAACTGTATGGATTCTTTGTTTTTGCTCCTTTCCTTTTCAATTCATTTGCTCAGAATGCTGTAGTATTCTGACACTGGTCGTGGTCAGTTTTGGTAATTTAGTAAAATAAATTAATTAGGTGCTCTCTAATTGTAGCAGCCATAGCAAAAATCAATTGGAAGTTATTAAGAGATTGTAATTACATCCAGGCAAGCTCTGCCATAATTCAAAATTCATGTTGCTTAAATAAATTGGACTTCTAATAAACTCTCTCCCATTAATTTTAGAAAGATTTAGCAATTACAGTGCTCATAGTTGCATCCACGTTTGCCACAAGAATACAAGAAAGCCCAGCATAGTGATTAAGCAGACAAGAGCAGAGGAAATAAATTTTAATCTTTGAATATTTTCACTAAATTCATACATATTTTATGAACATAGATACACAGCTAACTTCTTAGGTTGCAAAATGTTACACCCAGATGAAGCAATCATAGCAAGAAAATTGTCCTCCCAAATGTCAGTTACTGTTTGATCAAGTGTAAAGTTGATCTATATGTGAGCAAGAGCCATTAGAGACCCAGGAGGAAACCAAATCATAAGCATATTCAGGTGACTGACCATGTAAGATGTTTTAGATTAGGGTCAGAACCTCAAGTCTAAATTAAATACTTTCCTTAAAGAAATGCTCATCAATTTGCAGTTAGCGGGAGTCTGACCCATAATCCAGAAAAAACAAAAACAAAAAACAGCTGTTGAGATGTGTGAATCATAAGTCTAAAAATTATATTTACTAAAAGAGGAAAATGGCAGCACAGATAAAAAACTTACAAAAGAGCAAACATGTCATAATGTTTAAAAACCCAAGCACTTCAATTTCGAGCAATAATTTCAAGACCCATAAAAAAAACCATTTATCAAACAGGAAGACCTGAGAGTAGTGTTTTTTAATTTTGTGGCATAATGTATTTTTAGCTGAAACAAGGTGGCTCAAAAAATATTATTTTGATCAAATCTCCCAGTGATTTGCTTTTTAGATATCCCAAAAATACAATATTAATTCTTTACTTAAAAGCTTTCCAGTCATATTATGAGACAAGCCATATTACACTGACACCACACCAAAGTAGAAATGGATATTAAAACTAGGTCATAATACTCATATACCTTGTAGACACAGAAACAAAAATCCTTAACAGAATATTAGCAAATCCAATTCGCAAATACACAAAAGGTACAAGCATTGAAAACCAATGTGGGTTTATTTCGGGAATGCAAGATTGTGTCAACATAAAAAAAATTAAAATCTTGTAATCCATCACCATAACAGTCTAAGAACAGAAAAGACATATGACCAGTTCTGACCAGTTCTGACCATTTCTCAGAAAAGGCATTTGATAAATTGAGTACTTATTTAGGATACAATTTATTAGCAAACTAGGTATAAATGGGAATTTTCTCATTCTGATGAATGGTATCCACAAAACACCTATAGTTAACAACTTACTTAATGGTGAAAAATCAATGATGTAAAATTGAAGTTATTTTCAGATAGTATAGTTTTGAATTAGATCATTCTAATGGGTCAAATAGAAGCTGATATAATTAATTACATTTAACAAGGTAAAATGACATAGGCTATATCTATGGACTAACAATGCACCTTTGGGAAATCAAAACATTCAAATTCCCATTTACAAAAACATTGACCAATAAAATACTGAGGAATGAATTTAATATAATGTGTGCAAGAGTTCTTCACTGAAAGGTATGAAACATCACTGAGAGAAATTTAAAAACACTTAAATAAATTGGTATTTATACCATGTTCATGGATTATACAACTCCTTACATCTAAAACGACAAATCTTCCCCAAAGTACTCTACAAATTCAATATAATTCTAATGAAAACCTTTTAAAGCTTTTTATTATATGACAAGTTGGTTCTAAAACATATTCCAAAAGCAAAGTACTTATAATAAAACATTATTTTAAAAGAATATTAGACGTTTACACTACCTGATTTTAACTTGCTGCAAAAACCAAAACAGTGTGATATTAATGGAAAGATCCATCCAGAAGAGAGGGCGAAGAATGGGCTATTGAGTTTTTATGAAGCTGGCAAGGTAATTCTGAATAAATTCTTTGTACATTGAGTTAGATAACTTTTTATTACATGGAACACACAAATCATAAACTTAAAAAAAGAAAACATTGGCAAAATGGTATTCACCACCTGAGACACTCCTCCTCCTTTCCAGCTGGTGGACAAGCGATAGGTTCATCCGCTAACAGAGACGCTAAAGCCCCAGACGCTCTTCAGCGTTGGTTCCAGTCAGTACCTCCCATGTGTTCTCACCCTCCAAGCACCCAGGAGGAGACTGTTCGCCGGGGGAGACTTCCCATTTGCACAACCCACTGAGAACTCTCTAGCTGTCAGTGGCTGCCGTTTTGAACATTATAACCTATCCGATCCATCCATCTGTTGCCCTTTTCCTAAAACATTCACCCAGGACCAGGGGACAAGAGACATAATCGACACTCCTCTGCGGTCACCTTAGCTTTGGAACTGAGTCTTGGCACTCACTCAAACGTCCCTGTTAGGGACTGTTCTTTCTTGTTCCTTCTATTATCTGACCTCCACCATTTGCACTCTTTTCCATCTTACACATTTTCATCACGTTGTACCACGAAGAGGAGGGATCGCGATGCTAACATGCATTCTTCTGCTGGTCTAATCCACATTTTGTAAAACATGGATGTAATACGTACATGAGGGAAGCACACCACCATATTCCACTCAGCAAAGGGAAGATCTAAATAGCTTTGATGGGTTGAAATCCCAATGATGTACTATTGACTCAATAAATAAAAAATATATGTTTTAATCAAAGAAATTTAAATTAGGTCTAATTTCAGCCTTCTTGTTCAACAGCAAATATTTCTGAGGATAAAAGTAAAATAGCAGGGTCTATTATAAACATATTAGAGAGCAGATTTAGAAAATGACTCTAGAAGACTACAACAATTACATAAATGTTTATTAACTAAATAGTCATGAAGTTTTCAAAAGTAAATACACCAAAATAAAAATGACAAGTTCAATAACTAGCTGGAAAATATGCTCATAAAAAGCTTTTGGATTTTTATTATGTGCAAATGCACTGATTTGGGTAAAAAAGGAGACTGCATTGCAAGTTATAAGGTCACAGAGTTTATTATATGAATCAATCAATCAATCAATCAATAAGTATTAAGTTCTAAGAAGAATGGACGAACAAATACTTTAATAAGTTTCTCAGTTATTCTCATTACAAGTTGATCAAATGACTCATTTTTTATGGACATGTGGCTTATTTTCTCAAGTATTCAAGAATCGTACATTTTAGTCAGTTATTCTGATTGGCTTGAGAAATGACCAACAATCAAATTAATTTATTAACTAGATCTGAAAGGGATCACTATGTGCACAAATAAGAATGTGAGAGAGAACAAATTTCCTTAGGAAGAAAGAAATAGTTTCACATGACTGCAGTAGGGGAGGTGGGGGGTCTCGAGAGATGAAGCGTACAGGTGACAGATTGTAAAAGGATTATATGCTTTATGAGCATATTTATTGAGTTATTTTATTAATGCTTCTTAAACAGTGGTATCAGAATAATATAGAGGTTTTTTTAAAATGCAGATTGTCATAATGAGGAAATTTATAATCAGTAAAGACTGAGATTCACTTTTTAAATAGCGGAGAATCCTAGCAGGGTTTCAAACAGGAGCATGACAGAGAAGTGGGGGATAAGTACATAAGGAGGAGAGAGAAGCAGTTCTAAACCCAAAGAAATATAGACTATACAAAATACAATCAAGCTCTAAATTAGAGTCTATGAATCATTATTGGAAACGTAGGTACAATTCATCCCTTTTATTCAGTCTGTGTTGGATAGAATAACTCTATAAAAATAAAGCAGAAAAGCATGTTTAAGCAAAAAAAGAATTACCATAACACTTATAAATAAAGCACATAATTAAATGGAGAATTACATCATGACCATTTCTCCTTTCAAAAATTCCTCTCAGGACACATATTATCTCTAATCAATTTTGATTTTATAAAATTTCAACTTGATGGGAATTTATTTGTACTTTCTTTTTAATAACTAGAGGATGCACTTAAATCTCCAGTACATTTTTTGGTGGGTGGAATCAGAATTGGCGAAGTAAGCTCTGATGACTTAGTAGCTAAAACTGTGCGCGTACAAAACAAAATGAAATTCTGGCACAGTTTATCTTTCCACAACTGATTTTAAAAATCCCCCCAAAAAGCAAACCCAAATCTCAGTGGATTCCTAGTGGAACAAATAACTACCAAAAATGATTTTTTAATTGTCACAGAAAACATACATGACAAGCCTTTGTCTCAGCGAGGCCAAGTTAAAACTAACACTAAACAAAGAATTTCTGTATATAATGACGCTGCTGCTCAATTTATTAACTGAAAAAATCCTAAGTAACAATATGTTTTTATTTTTTATTTTCAAGGGCACTTGAACTTATTTGTCAATGGTGTATAGTCACAAAGGTACCGTCTATATTTCAGAAGGTATGATGAAAGAGTTTTGCTTTTAGCAAGTGCATAGGGGAAATTAAAATGCCACAAAATGGATGAAACTTAAAGAACATGCATTGTAGCTTCATTTGACAAGGTAAATTAGTCAAACTTTCAACCGTGCGTTTTTACCACATGTCTTCATAGTAGCATGTTTTATCCCCCCTTTTAAGTTACATCATAAACTTGGTTTTTGATTTAACCAAATACCATGACAATAAAATTATTCACTTTTCATTTAGCAGCTCAACCTAACTTTCATAATCTAACATTAATTTCCATAATCCACACCATGGGGATGAGTTACTGAAAACCAGCCTCGTCCCTAAGTTTACAGTTAGGTGCTCTCTAAGCACTCGGTTCTCCACGGTGTCTCATAAGCGGGAATCCTGAAACGCTAACGCAAACAGGTGGCATCTTCAGGTGGAAAAGAGCCACTCCTGAGTTCCCATGCATTAGGTAACTGTACTTCTCATTACCTTTCCTGGGGATGCCAGGTTGGTTGTTACTCCACAAGGGACACATCTGTAAAAACTGTGTTTTCACAATTACCAAACACTTTTCAGGTGGCAAAATGGAACCCAGAATATCAAAATTTGCAAATTGTGATCAGTAATTTTCTTGCAGCGAAAAGTGTGCATGAATATTAAAAACTTTCACTGAGCATATTACCAAGACACACCCCTTTTCTGCCTGTTATCAACGGGGCCTTAAACAATATTTCTTAAGTAACAGAAAATTTCAAATTCTAAAGGACCAAGCATGCTTCTAATATACATTATTTTTTGTTTTCTTAAAATTAAGCAGTGAATCTTACCAGCAAACATTGTTACTTTGATAGAGAGATCGATAAATCAATAGATAGATACTCAACTTCAGCCAGCTTACAATTCTGAGCCTCACTCTTAATTGACGATGAAATGAGTGATTATCCTTTGCAACAGCAGAGGAAGATCAGTCCCGAGGAGGGGCAGAGCTTTCTCAGGAAGCCGTACGAGGTCTGACTGCGCTTCTCCCTCAGATGCCCAGATCCATCAACAGCTAATGTACTGTGCTCGATTTAAAAGCTATTGAACTGAAGATTATTGTTATTCTTAAATTTCATTCTCATGTCTTGATCATCTGTTGAATTGTTATGAGAAAACCTAGTATATTTCACTTGCAGTATTGTTGCAAAAATAATCAAAGGAAAAGCATATTTTTGCCTGTATATTTCGTATATACAGGCAAAATGTTTATTAAGGATCCTCTTCCCCCATTAAAACATCAACACTCCTCATTTCTAACTCCTTCCACCCATCAAACTCTGTTAGCTTAGTCCTGTAATTATGAACAAATGCAGGGATCACACTTTTTTCTCCCTTAATTTTATTTTCGTAGCCACAAGTTTCTGCATATTGCCCCCATGCCGAACTCAGATATGCATGCATTCCTAATACGTCCCAGGCTTCCAAGAAATCAATGCTTTCGGTATTTAGGGAATTCTTTCTGTCCTGGTATCCATCAGTCTTGACGTCTTCCTATCAAAGCCAGCTGTCTGCCTTCTATAAGGCGTCATTTCGTGCATCGCACTATTCTTTGTTGAAAGTCCGGTGCTCTCTCTCTTCACACTTAATTATAACTTTTTAACTTATGTTTCACAGACTTTGATGTAACAAATATTTCCACTGCATGCTTTTTCTTCTCTTCCTAACCACTTTTTAAAAAAGTTCTGCCCCATGGGCACTCGGCCTCATTTCTCTTCCTTCCTTGTTTAACCCACCTGTCGATACATTTAGTATTTTCTATTATCTCCTCAACAGAAGGAGCCTCAGGCTGTAGCTTGACAAAGGCACCCAAAGGCCTGCTCCGTGCAAGGAGGCTCCAGCTGCGACCACCTCCCAGCCCTCTTGTTCTAAACTGGGAGTGACTGAAGTGTATGGTCTTACGACATTTCGGCATTGATTTAGGGCTCGTTTTGTGTCACATCTTTAGCATGTAAAAGGTACCGGTCCTCCGCCAAGGAGCTTCCACTCCCAGGTATTCAAAGGAGACAGGTATGCAAAGGAGCTCTTTGTAAAATGCATTTTTCCCCAGTGCAAGAGAACATAAATGGAAAGAAATTAGGAAACATTAAAGGAGAATTACGGCAGAAGTGGAAGGGACCCCTGTCTCTGATGCCCTGAAAAGTTTAGAGACAGATGGTTTTAAACAACAGAAAATAAGTTAAAAATTAAACTGGTTTTAAAAAAATAGTATTTTAAGTTTTTGTTTTCATATATTTATAATTCTCAGTAAAAATATTGATTTGGAGATAACTTACAATAGCTTATTTCAGGACAAGTCTCCATAAAGAAACATTTTTTTCTTTGAGGAATTGGCACGACCTCAATGTTGTTTCAACTGGGAATCAATGTTGCAATAAGATAAATATTAGAAACTTTAGTGGTTTTGAATTCTGACAAGCAGAGGAGGGGTGGATTTTTAACTCTTCCTTAAACTATATTCAAACTATAGAAGAAAAGACAGTATAAAAAGCATGGATTAGGGAGATGGCATTAAAAGGAAGCATTTGTGTTTTTGGTTCACGATTTATGAAAAAAGAATGATCAGCAATATACGAGAATCTCTCCCTACATTAGGGAAGAAGAGGTTGTCAGGAGACTTTACTATTGGAACAGAGGATTAGAAAAATGATGTGAAGTACAAGAAAAAAAAATCCTAAAACCATAAGAAGAGAGAATATGTAAAACAACGTGATATGACATAGAAAATATAATTCTCAGGGTGAAAAAATAGAAACATAAAAGTAGTCTCTATAAACTATAATACCTATAAGTCATTAAGCAGTTTTTGCTTTTAAAAATACTCTAAAGATAGAATTGTTATTCAGGGAAACAAATATATCGAGCTTCTAGAATAGGTTATCAGAAAAATGTTCTACTATGTGGCCAGACAGTATGTTTTCGGGCTTTTCCCAACCATACAGGCTTCTGTGGCAATTACTCAGTTCTGCCTTTAGAGAGTGAAGTGATGATGAATAAAACATAAATAAATGAGTGAGGCTGTGCTCCAATAAGCCTGTATTTTCAAACGCAGATGGCTTGCCAGGTTTGGTTTGTGGGCTGCGGTTCTTCAGTCTCTGTTCTAGAACCATTGGGTTTATTTGCAAAGTGAATCCAAGTTTGGATTTTTGATCTTTGGTCCTGGAGTTTATTTCTACAGTATTTTATTTTCTGACTTAAAAAAAAATGAAGTTGTATATGTTATATAATAAAAGTTATATAAGTTATATAATAAAAATAATTATATTTAACAATTAAAAATTGCTGTATATGGTAGTATCTGCTCAGTATTAACAAAATACTGTTTATTTCTACAGTATTTTATTTTCTGACTTAAAAAAAAATGAAGTTGTATATGTTATATAATAAAAGTTATATAAGTTATATAATAAAAATAATTATATTTAACATTTAAAAATTGCTGTATATGGTAGTATCTGCTCAGCTAAAAAGAGAGACTCTGAATTAAAAATAGTGAGTCCCTATAATTTTTAAAAGTTGATTTATATTAGGACCATCGATAAGTTTCAGGCCACCGACAAGTGAGCAAAATAGAATACACTGAAATATCAACAGTGATTTAGGTTACATATAAACACATATTGTTGTATGAACTTTGTGTCATTGCATGCTTTTTTCTCACTCAGGGCTCTCTGTAAACATTCTTGCCATTGCACCGCATGGTCTTTGTGTTTGACCAGGGGCATCCATCACTTTTGAACACAACCCTGGGCTATGTCATGAAATATGTGCATCAGCCAGGCCCTGACTGGACTCCCCCCGGCCCCCCACCGTGGAGGGTAATCACTAAGGTGTGAACAGAAGAACAGTCAGAGAATGGTTGGTGAATCCTTAATTTGGGGGAGGGTCTCAGGTCACAGTAGGCCCATGACAAGGAGTAATCTGAATAATCTATTTTATCATTCAGCTGGCATTATTTCAACCTGCAGTTGTCCAATGTGTATATTCTTGCTCGTAGCTACACTCCCCCGCCTACAAGAGGTCTTTTTTGGCACAGATTTGACATTTATAATGGATCAGGAAACAGCTGCTCTTACAGAAACAGCCTTGCACCAAATCTCAATCAATTCCTTGACTCAATTCATCCCGCTGTGAGAAGAGTCTATCAGGACACGCAGGACAATCAATGGAGTTGCCTCGTCTGATTTCCTAGAGTCTTGGGCTCAATGCTTAAATGAAAATCATGCACTTTAATCAATAACAGACATAGTATCTTAGGCACTTCACACCCTCAATTCACATTTAAGAGAGGAAAATAAATCCGCGACATTTCAAACATATTTCTGTTAATAAGCCTACATTGAGTTAATAAATTCTGGTTATGGTGAGCTTACATTTTCCTCCAAGAACAATGAAGCTACTGTTTTTATATTTGTGTGACTAAGAGACCCTAATTAGTTGTCAAAGCTACATTGAATCCCTCTCTACATCTAGAGATAGAAACTGTGGCAACTTTCAAACACATGTCATCTAGTGCCATAAAGATGAAGACTTAGGGATCACCAGGCACCCGGCTCCAACACGATTAGAATAAACAAGTATTACAGAAAATTTCCTAATGAGAAACTGAAAGCTTCCAAGGGATGCTAGCAGCCAAGTGTCCGGAAGCAGTCCCTACCAGAGTGCCTTCCGTTTCTGTGAAAATGCCTCTCAGAAAGCAGGCTGGAACTAATAAACTGCTCGAACACCATTAAAACGGAGTACCATATATTTATCTTTGCTGTTTCTTCTGCTTGGGGTTCCCTCCCCTGCCCCATGAAATCATGGTTCACTCTCTCACTTTCTCCAAGTCTTCACTCAAATGACTCCTCCATGAGACCTTCTTCAGACACTCCCTTGGAGACTGAATCCTCCCCCTCCGCCACCTTCTGCCATATTCCGTTCCTCTATCTTACTTTATTTTTCTCATTAGCATTATCATCACCCAGCTTTCTTTATTATATGCATTTCCCCTCAACTCTGGGCTAGACTGAGTACTTCAAGGATCCTAGGACTTCTGCCTTACACTTGGTAGGTGTTGAATATTTTTTTGGCAGATGATTAAATAAATATATAAGGATCCCTTTTTCATGCAAAAACCTAAGTCATCCATTTCTCGTTACCAAAATTTAACATAAGGTTATGAATTATCGAGACGTGCAATTAAGAAACATGCATCGATTTTACCTCAAGTCCATCAGTTGTTTTCCTTTTCCTTAAATTTTTCTC
Source organism: Mormoops blainvillei (assembly GCA_004026545.1). Classification (NCBI taxonomy): domain Eukaryota; kingdom Metazoa; phylum Chordata; class Mammalia; order Chiroptera; family Mormoopidae; genus Mormoops; species Mormoops blainvillei. The sequence goes on along the minus strand of PVJD01009369.1, from coordinate 38,113 downwards.
AAGCTTGCTCTATCGGCTGATGCTTGATAATGATACTGAAGACGACTACTCAAAGATATTGGCCTTTTTTACAGAGGCCCACATAATTTATGCAAAAATCAACTTTGTCTACTGGCATGGGGAGAAGAAAAATATTTAATTAGCATAAGTCATTTCATCAACATTGACCTCAGTCTACCTCTGTCCTTGCAAAGCCGATAGTGTATCTTCTCAATGCACAGAGAGTGTTTCTAGGATACCTATCTATAGTTATCTGTCTATTCTATATTACCTATAATTTAATCCCTCAGTACAACCTAGAAATGTGAAAAAGTATTTAATTAAAATGGTTTACAAATATAAAATACTTCAGAAAACATTTAATAAGAAAGCCCAGGAACTAGATGGGGAAGGGTATAAAAACATGTTGAAGGTCACAAAATATATGAGCCAATGAAGAACTGTTATGTATTCTTTGATGGAAAGATAAAATAACAAAAACGTCAGTTGTCCCGAAATTATTATAGGAATGCAATCCAAGTTCAGTTAGAATGCCGACAAGTTTTTTAATTCGATAAAATAATCTGAAATTGTATATCAAAAATTAACACCTAAACATGGCAAGGAAATGTATGAATAAAGAACAGTGAGGAAGAGCTTTCCTCTGGTGTTGCTGCTGGAAGATGAGATAGAAACTGCCGTCATATATTACACACAGAAATATGTAGTGCTAGCAGCGTGACGGCAGAACTGGCAATGGTATCTAGTAAACAGATGATCCCCAGCTTAGGAGGCTTTGGTTTATGCCTTTTCTGCTTTATACTGGTGCAAAAATGATACAAATTCAGTAAAAACCAAATTTCAAATTGTGATTTCTGATCTTTTCCCAAGCTAGTCATATGCAGCAGATGCTCTCCAGTAACACGGGGCAGCAGCAGAGATGGGCTGGCCCTGCTGCTGGCTAATGTATGTGTGGGGGGCACGTTGGAGGCAGACTGGGCTGAGCTATGCTGTTCGGCAGGCGAGGTGTGTTAAATACATTTTCGACTTCCGGTATATTCTCAGTTTACAGTGGGTTCACTGGGATGTAACCTCTTGTTGAGTGAAGGGCATCTGTAATTAAAAACATATAGACCCTTTGATTTAGCCATAATAGCCTGAGACCCGATCCATAGGAATAAAGGCCTTGGTACATACAGACATATATACAAGGGTAACTATTAGAGCACTTTTCAAAGAAAAAAAAATAGCTGAAAATCTTTCAAATATACATGGATAAGAAAATATTTGGAAAAAGTATGGTAAATTCAAACTATGGTTTCATGAAGAGACTAAAAATGAGTTTTTTCTATGTCGATTGTCTTGGAGAAATTTATAATAGGAATTATTTAGCAAAGAACATTACATGCAGAAAAAAAATGTATGTGATATGATAAAGCATACGTGTTTATAAACAAATATGTATATGTACTTTTAGATGATTATATGAAAAGATAAGTATAAAATGATACACTCTAATGGGTAAGTTTGAGTTACCCAATACTAGGCAGAATAAGTAGGCAAGGGTGTTAGGGCAAAGACAGGAAAATTTGGAGGTATGTAAAAAAAATTAAGATGACAATGAAAATGAGGCCGAGTCAGAAAGATCGAAAACAACATGAGTTGGCAAGGACGTGAAGGAATGGAGCTTTCATATGCTTCTGATGAGGATGAACAGCAGTGAAGCTGACTTGGAAAACATACCGGAAGTTTCTCAAACAATTAAACAGAGTTACAGTATGGTTCAGAAACTTAACTCCAAGGTGTATGAGGTCTGTCCAGAAGGTATCCAGCTATGTAATATGAAAAATAGAGACAAGCATTGAAGAAGATACAAGATACAAGAAACTTTGTACATAGGACAATGATGCCTCAGTCCACTTCAAATTAGGCACCTTGGGTCCTCACACAGTTCTCCCAACAGCCATCAGCTACCCTGTTGTATTTTCCTGAACCTCATCGATGGTCTGAAATCTCTTCCCTTTCAAAGGTGATTTTAGTTTTGGGAAAAGCCAGAAGTTTCAGGATGTGAAATCTTGGCTGTAGAGGGGCTGAGTCACCTGGGTGATTTGATGTTTTGCCAAAAAACCCTGCATGAAATGTGATGCATGAGTGGGCATGTTGTTGTGATGAAGCTGACAGTCACCAGTTGCCCACAGCTGCAGCTTCTGAATCATCAGAATAGCTTCCACAGAGGAATGTTCAAGCCTAATGCAAAATTTGATGCTGATTCATTGCTCTACTCACTCATTTTGAATGCAACAGCTACACAGTACACATACTCCATCAACGGTGTCTACCACCACCACTCACTAGTACAGTGAAGTCATCACTGTTCACACATGCTCATTCCAGTCTACTCTCCTTGGCTGCCAAGTTACATCAATGTCATGCAAACCATTTTCATTATAATTAACAATTCTATTTCCAGACAGATCTTGTATATAAAAAAAAACCACAAACAAAAAACAAAAACATGTTTACACAAAAAGTGTACATAAATATTCAGAGCAAATTAGTCATAATAGCCAAAAGAGGAAACAAAACAAAAATCCATAAGTTAATGAATGGATAAATAAAGATAGTATACCCATGCAGTGGAATATTATTCAGCCATTAAAAAGAAGGTACTGATACATGCTACAGCATGCACGAAGCTTGAAAACATAAGTGAAAGAAGCCAGTTACAAATGACTATCTTGCATAACTTTATTTATGTAAAATGTCCAGAAATGGCAAGCCAACAGACAGAAATTAAATAATTGGTTGCCTATGGCAGACAGAACAACTGGGAGCAATTGCTAAGGGCACCAGGGTTTCTTTGGTACCTAAAAATACACCCTAAAATTAATTGTGGTGATGGGTGCAAACTCTCTGACTAAAAGACATTGAATTATATGCTTTGAGTGAATTGTATGGTATGTGAATCATATCTGCATGAAGCTGTTCAATAACTCACACACACACACAACACGCACAAATCAGTCTTTGTTAGGGCAACAGCATGCACAAATCATGTTAAACCACTGTTATGAAATGCAGACATTTTTGTTTTACTTGCAAGAAAATAAAATGGCACATCAGTCGTTATTTCCCTTGTTCTTCTATTTCAAAATTGTTTTAGTTTTATGCAGAGAACTCCCAGCTGAAAACTTTAGGATCTTAATCCATGAGTAAACACAAGATGCGTATCATGGAATAGACATTTAACATCCTGGTTTTTCCCTTGGAGTAACTAACTGCTCATTGGACAATTACTCCAACTGTCCAAATGTCTTACTGTCCCACAGCTGCATGCAATGGTGTACTGGTGCTGAAAATTCCTAACTCCTGAAAGACAGTTGTGTCTCTTTTCAAACTTTCTGTTCAGTGACGTCATACTGATTGTTGAAAGAGGTTAGAGTAACATGTATGCATGGCAAAAATTCACAAATACTAAGCCTGCTGCCACCATACCAGATAGTGGTTTATCAGCACACTGCAGGATACAGGTGACAAGGCCCAAGATGGAGAAACAAGGAGTGCAGAGGGCCGCAGGAGAAGGCTTCTTACTTGCCACCAGTAGGGAGACCAGCAATCCTCCAGAATGGCATCTGAACTGACCCGTTTCTATAAACTCTGCCACCACCCCTTCCTGCTCGTTGCAGCATTTTTTCTGTGGGGACAAGGGAGAGAGGCTTACTCTTCCCTGAAACCAGTTCAAGAGAGGTCAAGAGAACCATCTGAGTTTGACATGCTCCTGCTACAATAAAGACCTAAATCTCAGTCTACAGCCGACTGAGGAACCGCTGGGCATATACATGCTCACCCTCGTGCCACTGTTGGATCATAGTTGCTCAGACAGGTCTTGGGTGTTTTGGGAACCTCAGAGTACAGAAAGCTCCCTTTCAGACCCTCCCTGAGTATAAGAAAGATATGAAAGATGTGGGGAGCTTTCCTACAGGCCCCCAAAGCTTGGGAGCATACTTGAACATAATGATGGAAGTCCATTTTGGTAGGTTTCTGAATGGAGGGACCCTTATGGCATAATAAGTGTCAACAGGGCTTTTAGGCACAAGGAGTAAGTAAGAGCATCTGAGGAAGTATGGAGAGTCCCTGTACCATGTCTACTCTCTGTAACCCACTGAGGATGTAGAAGAAGACCTCAGAGTTACTTCTAACTCCAAGGGCTAAAACAACAGGCCTCCCCAGGTGTCTGCTGGGCCAAATGATGGCAGGCCCCACCCAAGAAGGTACTGAGGGTGTATCTTCAGCAGGTAATGGGGGTCATGGCTGGTTCTCTACAGGGTCCTATATAGTAAGGAGGGTGGATAAAGCTGAATACCACTCAGACACGGTGTGGATGCAAACCGGGATGCCATCCCATAAGCACCACCCACCAGCATCGAATAGAAGGGTGAATGAACTCAGGCAAAGAACACCTCCCTTCCAGCAATAGGGTCATCCCATAAAAGGCCAGCAGTCTCCTTTCAGCCCCAAGAACAGCAGGACTAGAAGGAGGAAGGGGAAAGACACCTGCTGTGGGATCCTGCTTCCATTCACCCCTGGGCGACAGTCGGCCCGCAGACAGAGCTGGGAAGGGCTGTGGCCAGAGCCAGGGTTTGTCATGTAATCAAAGTTCCGACACTGAACAGGACTGACACCTACTAGTAAGTAAAAGTTGCAGGAAATTTATGGAATCTGAGGAAGCCATTATTAAGCAACCCAGGGAGAAGTTTAGATTCCGTGTAGCCCAGTAAAAACTCTGTTGGAGCACATAAAAAATGGCTTCATGTCTATATCCCAATGAATTCTTCAATAACCTGGCTATGCTATCACTTATCCTCCTTCTCTGCTGGATTTCTTTCATCAAATTTTAAAGATAATCAATTTTTTTTACTAAGAAACAATAAAACAAACAAAACATTTTTCCTCTTCCTTCCTACCTGAAAGTTTTATTGAGAGCTTATCTCTACTTGTTATTTTCAGTAACATTTTTTTTTCATTCTCCTTCCCACTCCAATATCTCCCTCTTGTCTCCCGTCAACACACCAGTGCAGATCTTTACCTCTGTTGCTAAAGGCAAAGGAAGCTGTTCGGCCATCACCTAACTCAGACTCACAGCATTATTGATATAACTAAGCAGGCCCTTAATTTAATGCATTTTATTTCATAATGTTCTGAAGTATTTTAAAGTACTTATACTGAGATATTCCATACCTAAATACTAGAGCATGATTCTTCATCCACACACACAGATCCACAGAGAACTAAAACAATGTTGTAATACTATGTAGAATTAGTAACAATCCTTGAAATTATCAAATTTTTAGTCCATATTCAAATTTCTACACTTGGTCCTAAAACAGTCTCTGTGGTCAAGTTTTTCTTCTGGAAACATTCTCTTCCCTAAGCTTTCAAGGACCCGTTTCTACTATCCAACTGACCAGTTCTTCTCTGAGCCCTTTCAGGCCATCAGATATCAGGTTCCTTACACCTGCAAGGGGTTTTCTTCTCACTCTCTCCTCTGATGCCATCCACATCTATGACTTTGATGATTACCTTCGATTAATCAACGCTCCAGTTTCCACGCCCCAATGTCCAACCCACTGAAAGGCACTTATTTCATAGACAGTTTTTTCTTGTCCGCTCTCCACGTCTCTCCAGCCCCTGCGTTGCACATAAACAATCTTCCTCCTCAACCTCTGCTGTGGAGGCGTCTCGCTGTCATGATGCCCACTGAGTTTCTAGATTTTACTTTACTTATTTTCACATTAAATATTCTAAATTATATTATTTGCATTTGAACAATGTTTGCGTATTCAAGTGCACAAGGGATTGGTAGTTGAGAGAGTATTTTGTAGCCAGATCGGTCTTTTTGAAATTAAAATGTTCGGTCATTTTCTCACTGAAAAAACTTTAAGTAGCTTTCTGTTTTCCTTGTGACGAAGCCCACAGTCCCTAACATCGACAAAAACAAAGCGAAGAGACCTTGTGTGATCTAACCCTTGGCCCCCCAGTACCTCACCAGTCTTACTGATTAATATTTTCCTTTGAGTTTTCTTCGTTCTGCTCAATAGTTCCTGTTTTTGGTTCCCACGATCCAATTTGTGTGTGTGTGTGTGTGTGTGTGTGTGTGTGCGCGCGTGTGTTTTATTATTACTTCTCTCTACAATGCTCACTAGTCACCATCACCTTCAGTCTTCACAGACGTATCAGTTCATACACCTCGTTCTCAGAGAGGCCTCAGTAGGCTTCTCGGTTCCGTCCTCTCAGGAAAGCATTATCACAGTTGATAAAGGTAACTCTGATTATAGACAGAGGGCCATCTCATCCCTGGGTCCAGGAACATGGCTGATTTAACCTGTTTTTACCCTCGACTCTGCCACAGCTCCTGCGTCAGAGAGATGCTCAATAAAAACCCAATGAATGGACAAAAGAAGGAGGAGAGGACGATAAACGTTTGTTTACTCATCTGAAGCCCAATATAATTTAGATCATGCAGAATTTGTGCCTGGGGTAATAATATTAAATGAATAAAAAATAAACATAAGAGGTCTTATTTAATAAACAAATAAATTCCAAAATGAGGAATACATGTTTGCCCATCAGTGCATTTTGTAGCCAAAATGACAAATTGTTCTTTAGATACCATGGGCATTATTAAACTCCCAGGTCCCAGAATTCCTTATATGGTATGTCATTCAGTTGTACCACTGTCCTCAAATATGTTGACATCCGATACATGAGACTCTTTTATTCTCACTCATAATACCTTTTAAATATATCACCTACACCTTTCTTTTTGCCTAGTTCTAATGAGCCAAAATTTTAAAACTATCTTTAGATATTTCAATAGTTGATCTATTTTTCTTTATACAACAATTTCCCACAATGTAACAAGAATCTTCTGCTTAAAACACAATCTGATTATTGGACATTTCTGTCTAAAATCTTATAGTTTTCTATTGTCTTTTGGAGAAAGTAAATTTTTTTTTAACAGGGTTTGACAAGTTTTGTCTTTGTTCATTTATCTAGAACCTTCTTCCACCACTCCCTCATTTCTCCTCAATATCTATGCATACCAAACTCTTTCAATATCTTAGGAATTTCTAGGTCTGTTCTCAACTCCACAGCATAGGACCATCTAAACCATCTGCCTGAAACCTACCTCCTTCCTTCCCTGCTCAACTTAACACTTAGGACTTTGTTTCTATCTTTGGCATTTTAAATCCCTATGGTGGACATTTATTTGACACCTTGTGCTTACACTCTAGAAATATTTCTCACAGGATTGTACCTCTACTGCATTAGACTATTTAATATTAGTAAGAATGATGTTGCAGCCCGACAAGGCACATCCATCCCTTCCTATGTTAGACTCTGAGAGAAGGTGGACAAATGGGTGCCAACTGCTGCATCTGTTTCAATTCAAAAATCACCCTCTCCTCAGATAAGCATATACAAGCAGGGTGACTGAGTCATCATGAATTTTGCTTCTAGGCATCTAACTGTATCCAAAATGAAAAGATCTTTCTGACTCAAACCTTGGAACTAAGTCTGAATTGATGGTGTATATATTTTTTTCTTCCTTATAGTGAGTTATAAACAAGGTACACACTGTTCTTTCCAACTCCTGACCTGCGTGGGAGTCACCCAATCTGTCATGGTTCTTGTGTATATTTTTGAATTTTAGTCACGGGAAAATGTATTTTTTTTATTTTTTTCTTATCTAAGGTATATCTTGATACTTGTATTGGAAGAATAAATAGTTATATGGGGAAAAGGGTGTTGTTAAATTAATTTTAATCAAATCTGTAGCTTCTTTCCAGCAGAGATACACTTGCATAAACACACCTCTGCCAATATTCCAGGAGGTAGACTTATACAGAGGTAAAAGAATAGGATATCAGCCCTCAAGAATATAATAAATGATTGTATGTGTTGACTCGAGTGGGCCATTATGGACAGGTATTCAATGAGACACTAGGTTTTGCTGTGAAGACATTTTTACATGTGACTGAAATCCATAATGGGTTGACTTCCAAAGTGGGAAGCTGCCCTAAACACTGCAGGTGGGCCTGATTCAACCAATCGAAAGGACTTAAGAACACAGCTGAGGTTTCCTAGAAGAAGAAGCCCCACCTCTCAATGGCAGCTTTGGTTCCAGCTTGTGCCAAGAGTACCTGCCTGCCCCCCAAACAGCCCACCTTAGGGGTTTCTGTCTGTCTGGCTAGCTCCCACGACTACACAATTACTTGCAATAAATCTCTTAAGATATATCTCCTGGTGGTTCTGTTTCTCTGGTTGAACACTGACCTACACAAGAAGAGAAAGACAAATAAACCAATAATGATAACAAGTAGACACACGGTGATGACAGAGAGGAGAAAGCAATTATGTCCATGCAAGAAGAGATATGTGGGCTTAATAAATGCTATGGAGAAGTTATGGAGTGCTCTCGTTCTCGAAGGATTAATAATTAATGAGAGTAGAATCAGAAAACAAGGTAATGAGAACCAAAAGCAGTGGGGGAAAGCCCAGGAAAATTGGCACGGAGGCGTGGGATCACACGCCAGATTTTAGGGGAAAATAGTTGACATATAGGACTATACGGAAAGAATACAGGGACAGATGACAAATTTAGGAACAGTGAAACATAGATCATGAAAGTCAGTAAATGTCAAATGAAGGTGTTCAGATAAGGTTTGAACTATAAAGAAAAATAAAATGCTGGGGAAAATGCCATCGAAATTTGTATTTTATAAAAAGCCAGTTTTTCTACCATGTGGGTGATGACTTAGAATGAAGCATGTATGAGCATAGAAGGTAAATAAAGACACATTCATTGTTAATGTGGGAGATGTTACGATTTTGTAACAGGGCCGTGCTGGTGTGGCTGGAAAGGAAGAAATTAATTACAGACACATTTAAGAGGAATTCATTACCAGTCAACTATAAGGAATAAGGGAGTTTTATGAATCTAGGAACACAGTGCATTTATAACTATATGAAAAGAACCAGTACCAGTAGTCAAGATACATACGTCAAGAAGGACAATCAGATGTCTGAGGGTAGGTGGAATGTAGCACGTTTTCAGTATTAAATATCTGACCACAGATGTATGTGAGATGCCAATACAGTGACGCACAGGCTAGTATATGTGCCTCTAGAGAGACTGTTAGCATTTCATTTGGTTGTAACTAACAGGGAACCTTCCCTTAAACAAGTAGAGATTCATTGTCATCTGACTGTGCAAAGTTTTGTGACAGGCAATCCAAGGTGGACGTATGTTCAGTACTGCTACTGAGGACCCAAGCTTTTCAACCTTCTAGAGTGTTTTTCCTTGTAATTGTAATCCAGTTGCTGTGTATTCAAGGATTATATTTGTGCCAGGACAGAGAAGGGAGTAGATGCCGGACAAAAAGTCAAGCATCTCTTTGACTGTGCGTGTGTGTGTGTGTGTGTGTGTGTGTGTGTGTGTGTGAAGGAATTTCTTCCCCAAGGATTTCTACCTGTACTCCATCATCCAAAATTATGCCACTTAGCCTGTCTCTTTCAACAAGAGACTGGGATATTGAGCATTTTATCTTTTTAACCTCTAAAGTGAATAAAGGCAAATAAAACAAGACTGGGATTGGTTGCTGAAGGAATAAACCATTAGTCTCTGTGACACAGGTGCCACATACAAACAGGGGCACATAGGATTAAACACACTGGTAGGATGTAAAATTTCGTGATTGTGAGGTTTCAAAAAGTGTGTTAAGAGACCATTAAATAACATATTGGGCAATGGACAAGAAGTGGACAAAGCAAAATGGAAACAAATCACCAAAAAAAAAATTTAGAAAGAGTCATAATATGGAGATGTCAAGTAGGCAATAAAGGAAACAGTTTCATAAAAGGAGTGCCCGGGAAATTCTGCTATGAAAAATATTGAAATATAAACCTTAACTGTGTTAATGAGGGGATGAGCATGACTTTTGTCACGTAGTTTTATGGAGTAATTTTAACAAATCAGGTGCGCGAGTGAGTACAACAGCTACCACACCAAATGCTGGTTCTCGGAAGACACAGAGAAGAGGGCACTTACATTCTGAATAGCCCCCCCAAAAAAGTACAATAAAGGGGAAAATGCAGGCACATTAAAGGAAACAATGAATAAATAAAACAATAAAATGATGTGAAAAGGGATAGATGAAATAAACAAGGAGTTAAGGCAGAAAATCAGAGAAAGGGACAGGGTTTGGGTCGAGTTGCCACAGCTCCTCTCCCTGATGAGATCTAACGAAAGGAAACACGTGAAGTGCTGTGGAGAGGAAGAGGTCCTCCGGCTGGACAGTAGCAGGTGGTGCCTTCAGGTGGGCAAATGCTAAGGCGCTTGAGAACCTAAAGAAGTCCAGAGTGGTTGGGTCATAATGAAGAAAACAAGAGAGTGAAAAAGAGAAGGTGGAAGATAAGACAGGCTTGGGCCAAACCATGCCAAATTCCTTAGGCCATTAAAAAGAGGGGATTTTATTCCAATTAAAATGTAAAATTTGGCTGGGTTTTATGTAAAGGCGAGCACATGGTATGATTTACATTAGATTATCCCTTTTTCTTCTGAAGGAAGAAATGTTTGCAAAGGCGCAAGACTGAACAAAAGACCAGTCCAAAAGCTGGCAGTTTGGGTCCGGGTGTCGGCCATGACTGTGGCAAGAAGACGGCAAGTCTGAGATGTGCACCAGACCAACAAGGAACTAAGACTAAGGTAGAGCGAAAACCACGAGCTACTGCCATGGGTCTGGTCCCCGGAAGGACACCTGACACAAAGATTTGTATTTGGGAATTTTGCGGGGCGAGTGCTTTGGAAACGACTCCAGGGGTGTAAAAGCAGCAGGATTGGGCAGAGGGGGGAGAGGCTGACCTTGGAAGCAGTTGCCACAGGCGCCTCAGCCAATTTCATGGTGCTCCGGAGCTAGACAACCCTTTGGAGCTGTACAAACAGAGATGATGGAACAGACACCTGCACCCTTGCCTCACAAGCACTTTGATACAGGCTTCGTTGTGGGGGGCACTTAGTCTTGAGTAAGAGTTAATTCATAGAAACAGAGGCATTCCTCCTGTGGGGGAATGAATGACTCAAGAGGACCCAGAAGAAAGGATCTGGATAATATACAATGCCATTCACTGTACTGCACCAACCAAAATCCCTCCACTCTCTGGCTCATGCACCAAGGTCTGTTTTTTCGGAAGAAACCCTAAGTGAATGTCCAAGGAAACACCTCTACATGGGTCTCCTTTGAGTCCTTCCCATTTTGGAGGCAGGAGGAGTCCCTGAATTTGCCCTGAATCTGCGTATTTGGGGCAAACTTTGATCACGTTCTCACCAGTCTTATTCTCTACAATCTTGCATTTTCTTCCCTTTCTATTATCTTTCATGGCCACACCTGCATTTTGAAGACTATGCTCTCTTTAGGGGCTTTGCCACTCTCAGAACCCAGTTCCTACTTCAGTGAGGCAGAAGGCTAGGTAACGGGGTTGGTCTTAGCCTTCAAATGACAAACAGTTGGGCTTTTTTTGTTTGTTTGTTTTTAGTTCAGGACCATGGTTTCTCTGTCAATATAATTTCTTCAGAGATGGAACAGGCATCTGATTTATTCCATTCCAGACAGTCCTATGTGCCAGTAATCACCCACCAGCTTCCTTCCCACGCATTTGTCCCAGGTCTGCTTTTTGTTGCCTCCTCACTCGCACAGTTCTCTCTCAAGTTCATGGTGACTAATCTGAGACTCTCCAGAAGAATGGGGAGGGAGGCCTTATTCTGAACCTGACCTTTCACCTGTGTTGCTTTATTTTACTGCAATGTTTTTCTGGGCCCTACCCACTAAAATCCCATTTAAAGCACATCACCTGTTTGTTTGCTTGTTTGTTTGTTTTAATTTATCTCCTGTCACCTTTTCCAACCCAAGAAAAGCTCTGAATTTCTGGACCCACTTACTATTTCTTCTGCTTTTCAAATGGGTCAGTTCTTTTCTGAGCTCGTCTCCTTCTGTGTAGACAGAGTCAATAATAAGCCAGCAGTAAACACACTTCCAAGGTCTGCTCCTGTTCCTGCCCTTCACTCTGTCCCAGAGACGCTGGCCTTTAAGCACATGTCACAAAAGCGCCAGTGTCACCAAACACTTTGCCGCTGACCGTCACCATCTTGTCAGTCTCTGGTGCCAGTGCTCTCCGTGCTAGCCACCTCACAGCTAAGCCAATGTCATCTAATTCATTGGTGTTGCCTTTATTGGACTACGTCCAGTAAAGTACATTTTCAAGGACTCTACTTCCACGTTAGGGTGAACATGAGCTGGTATAAAAAAGAGCATCTAAGTCTTAGTATCGCAGTAAGTAAAGATTTCTTTCTTCCTCAGCAATAATTATGCCTGTTCAGGTAGGAATCTTGGCAGAGGTCGGGGGCTCCTCTAAGTTAGAACTGAGAATTCTGTCATGTTCCCACTTGGGGGCTCTAACAAGATACTCGACATGACACTGGGTGTGCATGCACACAGAGGGAAGACCGGGCGGGCGCACAGGAAGCAGCCGTCTGCAAGCCAAGCAGGCGGGCCTCGGAGGAAAACAAGCCTGCCAGCACCTCGGTCTCGGCCTGGGCCTTGCAGCCCATGAAAAGATAGATGTCTGTTGTTTAAGTCGCCCAGTCTTTACAGCATTTTGTTACGGCCTCTCCAGCAAACTAGCACAGCGAAGTATGGTCAATTCTTGTTCTTTACAGAAATTAAGATCTATAAAATGTCTGTGGACACCTAGTGAGTCTTAGGAGAAATACCAGGCTAAGTTCTGCAAGTCCCTTCTCACAACCTTTTCATCAACTGATCGGTATGCAGGGCCGGGCACAGATAAAGTCCCCTTGTATTACAGTCTTTTATTAAAAGACCATAAGCGTGTAATTCCATAACATAACAGTATCACACTCAAGCCCACCATGTGACATTCCAGGTGAAATGTTGAAATTTAAACTATAAATTATTACACCGATATTATTACCCTACCGACCGCACTCGAGCAGCCCTGACTTCCGCTGGACCCTGGATACCATTTCATGTCTGTTTTTGTTTAAAGATACCTCGTCTACTCTATCGTTGACTCGTTACCATTGCACTCAGGGCCAACAGCACAGTAACTCAGGCCTGACCAGAGCTCCTCTGATCACACACGTGTTATCTCCAAAAGGCACCTCACGGCCATCCTGTACTTGGGAACACTGGACAGGCCCCGAAATGCTACGACTGGGGGCAATTGTAATCAGTGAAATCACCCCCCACCTGAAAAAATAAAAATAAAAAATGTGGCATTAACCAGACCAAGAAGAGCACCCTTGTATACGGGATGGAAGCGGAAACGACGGTGCAGAGCTTGACAGGAACATGCGCCTTGGGGAGCAAAGGTTATGCCACTCTGTGTAAACCCCAAAAGACCATGAAAGTGCCAAAAATATTACTTTTGGGGATACAAGTAAGTTTTAGAGAATTAAGTGAATTCACAAACATGAAATCCACAAATAATGAGGATGAAGTGCATCAAGAGTTGTTTTCTTTTTTCGCCCTTTAAGTTACAATCTCTCCATCCAACACTGTCAGGACCCACCCCCCTCACTGTGTGCCTATGACGAGTGTGCTGATTAAAAGACAGCTAGGATTTGTTTACACGTTACCTGGGGGCAGAGAGATTACAGCTGCGCCACCAGGTTGCCCTAGTCAGTTTATTTTTGTTGTATGTTGCTCGCTGCCCTGGCTGTGGTAGGAAAATGGCTGAAGGCTTTGACTCATCTTTGCTTCTGTGCAGGCCTGTTGTTGGATACTTAGGTCAATTCCAGAAGCCAAGTGGAAGCACCTTCTCTTGAGAATTTTGAAACTACCTGGGCCACGTACTATCTACCCTCTTCGGTGTCCTCTGGATTCCACAACACATCGCAGTCAAGAAAATAATAAATTATGGAATAATCAATAGATTGAAATATAAAAACAGGTGTTAACTGTTAAGACAGGAGGAAAAGGGATTAATGGGCATATTATTGTAATCTATTATTTCAGTTGTATTATTATTAGTGCATCCATACTATGATACTCTTCTGCTGATTATTCACTTTGATGTTCAAAAATGTTATTTAATAAGAATATTTAATTATTGCATCTATATGAGATGATTTCACTTCTTCTAAGTAAAACAGCGTATTAACCTTTTTATAAGAAAGTTGTCTTTTCATTTTCACTGTCTTTGAAAGGTTCCAAAGCTATAATCATAAGTGTGGTTTAATCTCTCCTACAGGTAACTTAAAATATTTTAATCATGTTCAACTCTCTTTTGATCCACTGGTAGGTCTTTATTGGGCTTCTATTTTCACAAAGTCTTTGAAACTACAAAACCTATTTAAAAGTAATTTGTTTTCTAGAAGCTAAATGCGAAATTTAAACATTAAAATCTCTAATTAGATGATGGACAGCCACCAAAATTCCTTTTGTGTCTACTAAGCCCCACATCAAATGCCAAATAATCATACCATTAAATAAAAATATAGTTTACTATATTTAAAAAGGGATTATGATTTATAATTTTCTTACGCTTTAAGAAATAACTCTAAATGAATATAATATAAATTTTAATTATATATTGTCTTATAATATGGACATAATATAAATGTAAAAATTATTTCAGAACATTAAAAGATGTCTATGCATCTCAGAATTAATAAAATATCCATATAAAATTGATTTAAATATTAGTATCTAAATGATGTTATAAATGGAAATGACAGTGGTAATTCAAATTACTACTTTATTAAACTGTAAGCTCTTGGTTTCTAAATACATGTAGGTGTGCTCTGTAAATTTTACATTTTGAGTTTCACTGTCTCGCTTTTGCTGGTGAAGGTGGACAAATCACACAGATTTCTTCACACTGTTTACAAAGAGGTGCTCTCAATACTAAACAGGGACATACTGATTGTCACTGCATCACCCCTTTTCCTCTACCAGGGATTCTGACCTTTGGCCCGCTCACTGCAGGAGCGTCTCACCTCTCCTGTGCTCTCTAGCCCCAGGTTGTCCTCAGAATGTTCTCTGACATGCTCACTAACCAGTGATTCCCACATACATCACCTAGGATATGATCGGAATAAAATAAAACAATTATCAGAAATAGAAAAATGAAAGACTTGGCGTGAACCCACACAGTCACTGAAGCCACAGTAGGGAAGACACGTTATTCATGATGGTTGACTGGCGTCCCCATAGACAGAACAAAAGCATCTTTTCTCTGTCCTTGTCTCGAGATGTCCTCATTCCTCTGGGTTCTATTTTCAGTAAAAGTTCCCACTGCAACTCCACCATATTTCTCTGTTTCTGATGGGTCTGCTCTCTCTTACCTTTTCTAATGAAAGCCAATAGGAAATACGGGGATCTGTTCCATAAATTTAACCCGGTCTCCTGTTGTTCATTGTTACTGACTTTTACTTTATTCAATTGCATCAGTGACTATTCATAAATATTTTCAACAGGCCGAAATAAGACCAACTCTCTTTAAAATTTGAGAAATTCCTTGCCTGCGGTAAACACAACCTTAACATCCGAAAAACAGAAAATATCCTAAGAAACTTAAGATCCCTTTAACAATTTATACATGAACACATTGACAGGAATACATTTAGTTTCTTTTTACATTAGGGAAAGAGATAAAATACAAACATTCTATGTCATTATCTAAAATTAGACACTTTTTTTTTTTTTTGCCTTGGTCTGAAACGAAATCTATGGAGTAGATTTACATTTTTTATTTCACATGTGGTCTTGATTTTTTCCAAAGGTTAATGTAGGGTGTGATTAAATTGGAAAAAGTTTCAGCTTGGTTAATTACAAAGAAAATGCAATACTTAAAAAAATGTACCTTTTACCTTTGCTACATAGGAAAAAATTAAAAATAATTATATCCTTGCACAGTGTCATTATAGCAAAACAAGAAAAGTTATAGTTGTGGTAGACCTGCAAATGGATATAAAACGTTTTGGAAAATAATTTCATAGTACACTTCAAGACCTACAAATTGTTAACATTAATAACCATTGAACAAAGTATTTAAGGAAAGGGTCACATACATAGTATACAACAAAATGCTGGAAATAGGTAGAAAGTCCAAAAGCAGAAAAAAAGAGTTGTTAATCCTGGTACATTTACAGACTGAATCATCAGTCATTAAAGTCAGAAAGATATTATATTTGAATACTGAGTGGAATTTTTGTTTACTTTCTCTGGATATTGGGACTAGGAGTTGGAATGAAGCCATACGAACTACCTCCCCCATTTTAAGTGAGTCTCAGATCAATAGACCCAGACATCCTTCCAGGATTCTCATTTTATAACATATATATTATATACATATATAAAATATATATTTTATATATATATAGTGCATATATATATCTGCGCCATAGATCTGGCCCTGCTGGTTTTGGTAGCCTAATGGTGCTGATTCAGTGGACTAAAAACTCCGAGGTAGCATTAAATTTCTTACCCTGTGTCTTAAGTCCGAGACGTACCTGTCCCATGCATCTCCACAATAAAGGTTGGCTTTTGAGTGCACAGTAAATTATATATTATGTAGCAATGTAATTACCTCTAAATGATACTATTTATGACCACCTCTTCCCCTCTTACTAATACCTGGTTCTTTTTCTAGCCACGTGGATGTATTTCATTGCATTGAGGACAATTAGTTTTGTTCTGGAAGGAGCAAAAAGAAAAAGCTGGTGTTTCCTTTTTGGTTCATATGTCTTCCAAATTGAACATATAAAATCGAAAAGGAAGCCGTAAGGAGTAGATAATAAAATACTGCATAACTATCAAGGCACAAAAAGAACAGAGGACGTTAAATGACCCTTTGTCCTACAACCGCAGAGGTGAGAAAGGTGAGCAAAGAGGAAAGAATACTTGAACTTGTAGAAGGTGGCAAATACGGACTGTGGTGCTTGTTGTTTGTTTGTTTTTGACACCCACAGGTCAGTGGTTATAGGATAGAAAACCTCCAAAATTTGTCCTCGAGGAGAACTGGAAAGTGATAAAACTCGCACTCCTTCCCGTGAATAAGCGTAGTTTAGAGTAAGACAGTTCATAGATTACGTTCGCCAGTGATGACTATAGACAGCAAAGCTAGCTACGCGGAGATGGGGGAGGGGGCTGCGTCAATGAGGAGGAGCCTATGCTCTGTGGATGAACTAGCTTAACTCAAGAATGGCCCTCAGAGCATCTGGGGGAATGAACACACTGGGAATCCTTCCGTTCATGCCTCTCCCTAGAAATCTAAAATAATAAGAAAAAAAATAATAATGCCATTTTTATTCATGATTTAAGTGTCGATGCTAACTGCTCTGCAGTATTAATATAGAAATCCATAAATTATTATGGAATAAACAGAGAAAAGTGAGGCCAACGCCAGGGTCTAATTATATAACTATTTATTGCTGCCACCTAGGGGCTGGCCAAGTAATAGACCAAAAAGGGGAGCAGGAGGATACAGTTCACCTTCCCAACCCGGCAGCACAAGGCCCCCCTGGGCTCAGGGCTGCGGGGAGAGAGGCTTGTCTGGGAAATGGGTTTCTGGCTGCCAGGGCATCACCTGGAACTGGGGGCAGCCAGCTGGGTAAGGGCAGTTAAGCAGGTCATTCCAGGTGCGCTCCTGCCAAATTAGGGTAAACAGGGAGATTTCTCTCCTCAATTGTTATTGAAAATGATTATGTAATTCACCTAACCCTCAGTTTTGCCATTTGAGATGCCTGTTACCTACTTTCTTCAAATATTTACCCTTACCACTGTTTAATTTAAAAAAGTGATTAAAAAAAACAAAACCAAACTTCATTTTGCCTGGTTTCAAAAACGCCCGCCCCCTACACTTCTTTTTCTCCTTCTGATAAGGGAAAACCAGGTAGAACATTTACATCTCAAAGAAACAAGGACAGAAGGCCAGTTCTCCCAGGAAGAAATTTTGTTTTCTGAATCTAGAGTTTTACCATACCTACAAGCTCCTTGAGAAGAATAGGAGCGGTTTGGGGATTGTTAAAAAGGACAGGTGGGCTTTTACTATTTACGTAGAGACTCGCCTTGTAAGACTAGCTGTACAAGCCGTCCAGGTTGCTGTCGCTTCCTTGTTTAATCCCTCAAAGAACTGGGTTCCACCCTGAGTGAGCTCAAGGTGCTACCCATCCATCCAACTACGTTATCTTCAGTTTGTTTCTTTGTATCGGGGAGATGTTCAGCTTGGATGGAACTCAAAATGTGTTCCAAACTTAGAGGCTGGGTATCTCTGGAATGGTTTTTAATTCTCTCTGGATGTATAGTTTCATTTAGTTTTAGGAAGAAGGCCTAAAAATAAAAGTTCATTACAGGCTCCAATTATCCTCTTCCCATTTGGCTAACTTCTAACTGTAAAGTTACATAAAAAAAAAAAATCCTTGCGAATGCCTTATTAGGTTTCAGTCAGGGAAACAGTAAATATTCCTGGCAGTACTGAAGTGGGCACGAGAGGCATCGCCTCAGAGACACTGCAGAAGACACTGCCCTCCCAGAGCTAGAGCTTCTCCCATAGCTGCAAATGTCATCGACTGCTCCTTTCTGTTTGGCCACATTCTTGAGGACCGCAACCTGACAACCGCCAAGCCATGTTCTCAGGACACAAGAAAAAGACAAGAAGGCAATACTTGTCCCTGGGAGAGAAAGAGTCCATGGCAACTGGCTATGGATTTCCACGTCCCCCAGCTGTTTACGCGTGGGCTAACCTCGAGGCTACGGGAGACCCTCCTGGCTGCCACCGGTTGTGGGCATTAGAATTCCTGTTTTTTTTTAGTCCCCTAAAGGCCCCCAAGCCTTTCTCAAAACTATCTCTCTATCCATCCACCCATCTTTAAATAAAGTTAGTTTGGATTACAGGGCTACATACTTAAGAGCAGAGCTCAAATCTTAGAGTTACTGACCCACGGCCCTGGGAAGGCCAACATGGGCCGCACATGTGAGCCTTGAGCCGCGGCCCCTCGGCAGCAGGCTTCCAGCCTCACCCCTTGTGGCCAAAAACTGTTTAAAAAAGTATTAAAGAAAACAACTTAGGTGACAGAACGAAATTGTATTTAACACTTCATGAAGCAGATAGTTTCCTTGGGGAGAACTGTACAATGGGTCAAAAGGCAATAGGCTTTTCTAGGATAAAAAATTTAAAAAAACACACACAAGGAAAAGACAAATAGAAAATCGAATAGAAAATGCCTGATTGGCTGAAATCCAAAATGTTTTTTAATCTATGGAATAGTCCTTCAAATAGTTGCAGGATATATTTGTCTTATCAAAATATGTAAAAAATCATTAAACAAATAATTTGGTTTTTTTAAGTGAAGCATTTACCTGTGATTAATGCCATTTATTTAATTTAAATGCTACTGGGTTTTAAACTATTTATATTTATTTTAATCCAAGAGTGGGAAAGGAGATTGATATAACTTTATATATAATACCATATTAGAAGAAAATATTTTATGCATTTAAAATATATACTATTTCATAAACAAACAATAAGGAAATAGCATTTTGTTGCAAAGAACACAAAACGCCGGTAAATTAAATAACAATACAACGATAACAACGGTACCGACATTTGCGGGCTTCCTCTCTGTAAGCCCCCCTCACCTGCTCGCTGGGGCTGAGACGACCCCTCCCCCAGCTTGCTCCAGGTCTCCCTTCCGCTGGCTGATGGGCTTCTTCGAGGAGCCCCCCTGGGCCGCGGCACCTGCACTGGGCTGTATTATCCACCAACCTCTGTTTAGTCTCCTCCTCTCACCTGCAGTTTCTATCCCCTAGTCTACTGAAGCCCCAAATAGTAAGTAAACAATATTCAGAAATAAACAACTCATAAGTTTTAAATTGCTCACCTTCTGAGGAGCGTGACGAAATCTGCGCCCACCGCTGCGCCTGCGCCTGCCCCTGCGCCCTGGGCGCGACTCCTCCCCCTTCATTCAGCAGCTGCACCTGCAGGCACTTCAGCCCTTCTCACTGAGCGGCTGTCAGGGTGCTGAGTGGGCCTGTCCAGGTTTCACGGTCCTTCTGTTTCTGCCGCACTTATTTTACTTAGAAATGGCCCCAAAGTACTTGAATAGTGATGCTGGCAGCTTGGTTATGCCACCAAGTGCTGCCACCAAGGCCTGCTACGAAGCGCCAAGGCGAAGGTCCTCTACTTAATCAGACGTGGTATCATCTCACATCACCACAGGGGAAAGGTGAGTAGAGTACGATAAGATATTTGAGAGAGACCACATCCACGTGACTTTTATTACAGAATAGTGTTATAATTGTTCTATTTTGTTGTTCGCTACTTTTGTTCATCTCTTGCTGTGCCTAATTTATACCTTAAACTTCACCATAGTGCGTATGTATAGAAAACAACATAGTATAGGGTTCGATACTTATCCACGGTTCCAGGCGTCCACTGGGCAACTGGGAATGCAATCCCTTGGAGAAGAGAGGACTACTGTACTTTTCAGTGAGGGGTTATTATTATTTCTATTGGGTAAAGGGCAGCAGATGGCTGTCAAAGCCCTTTCCAGGTACCCCCGACCCAGCCTGGCACTGACTGCTTCCACCAAGCTGTCATGGGCACCTTGATTTCCTAATCACTTTCCAATACTTTATATATTCTGGCCACCAGCATAAAAAGGAAAAAAATGTCAATGGTTAGAGGTAAGTAAATAATCACCCAACAATAATAATGATATCAATATTTTTGGACTTCCTCCATGTTATTGTCCCAGCGGTAAAATTTCTTCACGTAGGTTACATGTTAGTAAATCTGCACAAAAATAGAGGAAGGTAGAAACTATCATTATTTCTCTTTGATAAATAAGGAAGTTAAGTGTTAAGTAGTCCAAATAGCTTAACCCTGGAAACATAGCTAGTAGGTGACATGAACTATAAGCCACTGCCTGCCCAGAACCTCTCTTCAAACCAGTTCGCTACAGCACACTGAAAAGTTACTGCGTATTGACTGATTATTACGATGTTATGACAATAAGGAATTCTTATAGAATATATTTTTCTTTAGATATAATATATACCAAACACATTTGTGTATAGTAAGACATTGTATCAAAGAAATTCTTTATGATAGATGTACGGGGCAGGGGGGCAAAAGAAGTTTCCCAATTGTGAGTACATAAAAAACAGTGTTTATTCTTGTGTTATTATTTATTAATTATTGTTATGTTACATACAAACAAACCTACTTTTGCCCCACCCTGTATATATAAAAATCTTTATATTTTTATATAAAATAGATGTACGTATTTAATCATTCTCATGTAGTAATTCTTCCATTTGTTTCATAATATATATGAGACACACCCAAATTTTCAGCCACCTCTCTAAGTTCTTGTTCCCATTGTTTATAGTGTAAAAGCAAGAAAATATTCTATCAACCGAGAAAACACTTCTTTAAACACCTGCCTGACTAAACTTGCAAAATATTTTTTAGCAAATAGACTGAAGCATTATTAAACTTTTGTTGGTCGTTGTTACAAGGCTGTCTTAGCACATCAGTTTTGAGAGGAAAAAAATCAACAAAGTTTTGCTACACAAACCATCAGGCCATTTGTTTATTTTTGCTGCTACTTGTTTGTTTTAATTTACAAGTAACCAACTAAGCAAACTAGAGCAGGCTTACAAGATATACATTAAATATTAAAGGCATCTATTTTGAATCTCCAAATAATGAGATCAAGACAATATTCATTCTTGATATATGAAGATGGAACAAAATTGGCTTCCTGTTCTCTCCCTGAACACTGCTTTGCAAATGAGGAGCATGTGCTTTGAAATGCATACAATTTTGACCTCAAAATTACCAACTGTTAACTTTGAGGTGTACATACACCCTCTTTATACAGCTCTTGAATGACCTCTTTAACGTGCTCAGAATTTCTGGGCATCATTCAGAAAGCCAGTTAAAAATATTGTATGTGGAGGTGGGGAAGAAAAGTTGTGAAGCTAAAATCTTTACCATGAGGAAGGGAAGTATTAGCTACCGTGAGCAACCTTACATGTACTTTGCAAAATCACCTGAGAAAGCCTTTCTCTTCAGCAAGTGATGAAGGAAACGCTCCATTTTCATTACAGTTCATTTGTATTGATTCATCCCTGCATTACCTTTGAGGGTTTTGATACGTCATGTTGAATTCACAGAACTGTAGGAATTAGAATTGTAAAAGGCCAATTGGTCTGTCTTGCTCAACTCATCAGTGAAGGATTATTTGGTGTGACTTTTCCTTAGTGTTTCGTCAAATTTTAAATGAGTTAAGCAGTAGTGCTTTTGGGAAATGACTTTATGGTAAGAAAGCTTGAGGAAAGCAGTTTTCATCATTATCACTAAAAAAAAATGTTTAACCGTATTTTAGCCATTGGGATTTCAAAAATATGAGTCATTTTTCCCCGAGTACTTGAACTTTCCCATAAAAAACATGGCAGTGTCCTTAGTACTAAATACTTCTGACAGAGGAAGAAATATTGTGGAAGTGAACAGGGTTATATGCATTTTAAAATTTTATTAATTCATACCAGGAAAATATAGTCTAACTTTTAATATGTAGAATGTAGTATCAAGAAACATATTGTGTGGGAACTTAAATTCCCTTAATGTCGTCGTTACTTTACTTTTTTTTTTTAATTATCTCTTCAGAGATATATATATATATTTTTTTTTTTTTTTTTTTTTTACCATTCTCTCTATTTCCTTTCCCTGGATATTGTAGTACAGAAGTATTGATCTTTCTTACTTTACATCCTTGGCTCATGATTTTTTATTAAATTTATTGGGGTGACATTGGTTAATAAGATTATATATAGGTATCGAATGTATCTTTCTATGATACATCTTCTATGTATTGCATTGTGTGCCCACCACCCAAATTCAAATCATCTTTTGTTATCATATATTTGGCCCCCTTTTTCTTTTACTACTTCATCCCTTTCCCTCTGGTAACCACCATGCTGTTATCTGTGTCTGAATTTCTGTTTGTTTTTCTTGTTTGTTCATTTGTTGATTTCAGTTTTATGTCTTGCATATGAGTGAAATCATATAGTGCTTATCCTTTTCTGTCTGACTCATTTCACTAAGCATGATGTTCTCAAGGTCCATTCATGTCGTCACAAACGGCAGTATTTCATCTTTTCTTACAGGGGAGTAGTACACTAGTGTATGTTCACACCATGCCTTCTTTATCCCGTCTTCTGTTGAAGGGCACTTCGGTTGTTTCCATATCTTGGCCACAGTGCATAGTGTTGCAATGAACATAGGGGTACATATACGTTTGCCAATAATTGTTTTCAAAATATTCAGGGAAACATCCAGAAGAGGGGGTGCTGGAAACGTCACACTGTTCTCCACAGTGGCTGTTACCAGTTTACATTCCCACCAACAGTGAATGAGGGTTCTTTTTTCTCCGCACCCTCTCCGTCAGTTGTTATTACTTGTCTTGTTGATAAGAGCCATTCTAACAGGTGTGAGTGGTATCTCATTGCAGTTTTGATTTGCATTTCCCTCATAGCCATTGAAGCTGAGCGTCTCTTCATACACCTGTCAGTTGTTTGTATGCGTCTTGGGCAAAGTGTCCGTTCAGGTCCTCTGCACATTTTTTAATTGGATTGTTTGTTTGGTGTGGAGTTATACAAGTTCTTTATGTATTTTAGATATTAACCCCTGTTGGAGTTGTCGTTTAAAAATATCTCCTCCCATTTGGTTGGTTGCCTTTTGTTTTGTGGAGGGTTTTCTTTTGCTGTACGGAATCGTTTTAGTTTGGTACAGGACCATTCATTTATTTTTACATTTACTTCCCTTGTCATGACTTTTCAAAAGCTGGCCCTACCTGAGATCTTCCCGTGACTTTTCCTCACTCTCAGTTAACACAGTCCCTACAAGCTCCACATTTTACATGTTTATTCTGTCAATTCTTTGTTTCTATCTTTGGATATTAAAGAAATGGACACAGAATTTTAAAAATGTATCAGAGCAATCACTATAGGTTAATTTTCTACAAATGGCATATTCAAGAACATTTTTTTCAGTAAAACGAAAGTTGAATAAATCCCCTGATCCCTCATCACACTCTAAGTCAGCCTACGTTGATGAATGTTCTGACTATTGTGTCTGTTTTCTAGATTTAGCATAGAGTCTGAAATGGGGAAAATGAGAATTGCTCTCAAATCCAGCTGCAATCAATCACCCTGGAATATACTCTGGTCCCTGTGAGTGACACAATGTAATAATTAAAGTCCTCTTCTGTCAGAAACTGAATAGATTCAGAAACAATTTGATAGAAATAGACTTTTTAACTTTTAATTTTCAATTGTTCCTAATGAATTCCCATAAGCATAATTTCACTCATTTAATTCTTTCTTCTTTCCTGGAGGAGTGAAATCCTTAAGCATGGGAAGCTTTTTGCCCATTTTTATTTCCCACTGCTCACACATTTTATTATATTTATATCACATGCTAGAGCTTTTGACAGAATCACGTGTTTGGGG
Source organism: Mormoops blainvillei (assembly GCA_004026545.1). Classification (NCBI taxonomy): domain Eukaryota; kingdom Metazoa; phylum Chordata; class Mammalia; order Chiroptera; family Mormoopidae; genus Mormoops; species Mormoops blainvillei. The sequence continues at coordinate 13,532 of PVJD01009369.1, read as the reverse complement.
ACTCTCATGTCTCTCTGCTAGTCATATGCATCCATCTATTAGATATAAAGTAATCTTGATGCAGTTTAAAAATTAATTCAAATGTGTTCAAAGTAAATTAATTTTTATAAACATATTTTATATAGTACCATTATTCTCATGGTCATTCTGTCTTAAAATTAAAAATCATCTCTCTCACTCATTCATTTTCTCTCTTCCAATCAGGGACCTCAATCTTTTTGTCTACTTTTTTTTCAGTGATTCTATCTCAAAATCATTTTCGATTGAATAACATTTTCCCCCGTTATGTAATCTATTTTTCCTGACAAAATATTTCTTGTTCTAAAGCTACCTTAAAGGAAAACAGGAAGAACATTTCCTTGGTTCAAAATAGTTTCTCTGTCACATCTAAATGTCCCTAAAACAATTAAATAATTAACTGCACAGTAACCTCATCATGGCATCTGATCACTTATTCCTTTCAACTTTCCAAGTGTACCTACTCCAGGGAAATGAATGTTTTGTTAAATTTGAGATAAAAATGTATGTTTGTGAAACAAGAAATCAGCGTGAGCAAGACTGGATGAGACGTTTTAACAGAGTATTCTGTGTGCATCCTTGCATCTACAGAATGACCAAGGAGTCCCTGAGAACAAGGAGGGAGAGGAAAATGTTCTCCAAGAGAAATTAACTAAAAAGCACCTGCAGACAAAGAAAAATGCTGTTCAAGTCATATGTGTGCCTAAGGATGCTCATTAGTACTCTTTAAATTTTTCATTAAATGTGGACTGAGGAGTTAGTACAGGTGAAGGACTATGGTAGATATTGATGGGAAACTCTTCCCTTCCTGAATTTTGACTGGGGTAGGTAACATTTCTGCTGAGACCTCTAATAGTTTTTTAATAGAATAAATATTTCTTTCAAGTTGCTTAACAGTCTATTTGAAGAAGGAAACCACCAAGAAGAAAATGGTAATCTGAGAGTCTCATAACAAAATATCTGACGCAGCAGTAACTGTGATTCAGCCACTAATCTTACAGAATGGACGAGAGTTGAACAGAGAGGAAGTATTCTTAGGTAGCGAGAATGAATCAATGATACTGGAGTTCCTAAGAGGAACCTCATCTGTCAAAAGTGGATTGTGAAGGGGACAACAGAGCAATGCGGTGAAACAGGTTTTTTGGTGCAAATGTAAGAGGGCCCTGGGCGCCAGGCTGTGATTGAGAGTATGACTGTGTAGTTGACCTGGAGAAGCCTGAAACTAGGAAAATCTTGAGAAACTGATTCCTGTAAGAGTTAGCAAACATTGAGGGCGGGGGAAAAAAAAAAAAAAAAGACCAGAGACAAGGAAAACAATTACGATAGACTATTATAATAGATCTTTGTCAAATGTGTGCTACGGTAGACCTGTCTCCAAAACTGAATGAAAAGTGTAGTTGAAAATAAGAGGAAGCTCCGAAGGATTACAGGACAGGTAGACTGAGGCCCAGAGAAAAATGGTCATCCCTGGTTTACCTCAGAAATGAATTTGCTACTTTAGGAAATAGAACACCATAATCTTCACCGTCAGACAAATTCCATAGTAGGACTGTGTCACTGTAGAAATGAAACTCTACTTCTCAGAGCTTGACATTTTAAGAAAGACAATGCGTACTATCCAGAATATACTGTGCTGGCCACCACGAACAGTCAGAGCAGCAAGTACCCCCTCTCTCACTTGTAGTTGAAGAAGTTTCATGGGAGAAAACAAAATTAAAACTGAGGCTTGAATTAGCAGGAAGTCCTCGCCTCTGAGATCTCCTGTGGTTAGCAACCTCTAACTCTTTCCGCTAACTTCCCTCCCCAGCAGTACTGCAATGTTGGCTATCCTCCCCCATTGGCAGGCCACGGAGTGTTTGGGTAGATGCATTAATGTCACTGGCCCTTGGCTCTTCAAACAGTCATACTATTCCTGCCTCACCTCCTGGGGCCCAGACAAATCTGGAGAATAAGTGCGCTTGGCTCTCCTTTTTTCATAATATTCTGAAAAGTATATTCCTTCACCCAACATTAAGAATCCCGCAGCCCCGCCCCCACCCTGGCACCCTGAAACTCCCGGTCTCTCCACAGTCACCCTTCTCAACCTACAGCTCGAAGGATTTCATCGCAACAATGAAAAATAGGATGTGGGAGGCAATGAGAAAGTAGTTCTGTCACCTAATACGTACTTTCCAAGCCTTCCAGTCTTCATCTTTCATAGGCTTTTGAAGCGAAAATCCCAAACGTCCTCTCCCTCTGCAGGGCTCTCCATCTCCTAAGACAAAAGGAGACAGTCTTCTTGGGGCAGTGCTGGCAGGAATGCTGCCTGTGAGTGTTTCACAGATTGTATCGTCCAGACACTTGTATCATCAATTTGGGTGAGAACTGGCATTACTGACCCGTTTTAGGAATGCTGTCATACGGGCTAGGGGAAAAGTTGAAAGTGTTAAATGCTTTGCTGTTCCTTGGTCGGCTCTGTCAGCGAGAGTCATTTAGAAATAGTCCAAATAGCCTTTCTCGGTTTCTTTATATTACCATTCCTGCCTATCATCTTGTCATCCCTCCAATCAGCCAAGCCAGGGACGTATCAGTCTTTCACAAGTTTCTTTTCTCATTCCGCTGTCTAATGGTCATGTCCTTCTGATATTTTCCTTGCACAATATCTTTTTGTTGCACCGTAATTCCTCTGGTTTTTTAAATCCCTACTCAGGACAACAACTTGAATGAAGGCATGTGCCCTAGGTGCATTTCGAGGGTTGGTTTCTTCCCCAGTCTAACCTGCAAAAGACTATCGAAACAACAGAGTAAATGTAACTCAAATGTTACCGTATCCACAGTTGAAATGTTTTAAACAGTTTCTATGTGATCATGGTGTGGGTTTCCTTTTATCTCTTATTTTTTCTCATCCTTTTTGTTTTTGTGTAAGTGCCAACTGAACCCAAATAATGATTTGCATTCAATATTTACTTTGCAAACTTAAATAGAAAACTATAAAAATTTACCATATGACTATTTCTTAGAAATAAAAATATTTCAAGTGTTTCATTGGTTAAGCTTTCTCAATGTCCTCATTTTTATTTTTCTATTTATTTTAGAATTATCCAAGAAAGTCTAAAATATTAATACATCTCTAGGTTTCAAAATTACCAATTGTCTTATTAAAATAACATTGGGATATTTATAATTGTGAAGCTACACAACACTTTCAAACATTCCTGTGAAATAGAATTATAAAATTATAAGCTTGCTAGAACTCAAATTATAGCCATATCCTGAGTGACCTAAATTACCAATCATCCATTTATTTGACTAGCGAGTAAGAAAAGAATTTTCTTCCCTACATCAATGTAAAGACTTATAGAGGGGGAAAAAAAAGATCTTGGGCAAATGAATTCTATTTTAACTCACTGTATCATTTCCCTAGGTCTGCCACAAGAAATCAGTGCAAATGTGGTAGCTTGAAAAAAACAAAACAAAACAAATGTATCCTCTTATATTTCTGTAGGCAGGCCAGAAGATTGGAATCAAGGCATTGGCACAGATGCCTCCCTTTGAAGGTTCTGGGAAAGCGTGTTTGCCTCTTCCACCTTCTGGTAGCCCCTGGCACCCTCCACTCGGGGAACAGGACTCCAGTCTCGGCCTCTGTTTTCACATGGCCTTCTTCCCTGTGTCTGTCAAGTCTGCCTCTTCTTTCTCTGATAAGTGCACCAACCATTGGGTGTAAGAGTCGACTTAAGTGAAAGAAGAGCTCATATTGAGGTCCTTCATTAAACCTGTAAAGAACCTATTTATGAGTAAATTTAGATACCCAGGTAAGGAGTTAGGACTTAGATGTTTGTGAGGTAGACAGTTTCGCTCACTACACCCATGGGGGATTAAATTCAAACTAATAGCTTTACTTAACTACTGTCATTCCTCACATGCAGGTGGGATTATCTACAGGAAATATCAGCTACCTCTTTTAACTACCTATTTAACTATACAATGGCTTTTACTAGCTTATAATATGAATTTAGCATAGTTCTAAATGCGTATTAGTTGTGATTAGTCTTATTAATATATTTCAATTGATGATGGTTCCAATTTTCTGTCATATATAATGTATAAGTGAATATAAATGTGTGTATAAAACACAGTTTATTTTTCTAAGAGTTTAGAGTAATTAAATGAAAAGAATTGTTTTCTTTCCTTGTCCTAAAAGCTTTAATGAACATTTATTCAAATAAATTTGCTACCTCAAGAAAACATTTGAATTCCTTTTAATGACATTCTACTTTATACATTATTTTTTTGTTTGGGAGAATTTTTCATATCCCTATCTCTTCCAGGGACTGTAGATTCTAGAAACTTATGCTTCCAGCCTCCCTTGCAGCTATGGTAGAGACAAATGACTTTATGCTTCACCAAGGTGATCCATCCAATAGTTTTGGGTGGTAAACCAGGGATGTGGAGAGGCAAGCAGAAGGCAGCTAGCTATGGAGGTTAGGAAGTTTAGTTTTCAGAGGCAACAGTGGGAGAGTTAATAGGAGCAGACTTTCATGCCCAAATCAGCAGCAAGAGACACACACGGTGCTGACAGTAGTGTGGTCAGTAATTCAATGTTTTCTAGGGTATTATTTCTGGTGACAGAGTCTTCAAGCTTGGCATGGGCCTCCCCAGAGATTATGTGGGCTGCCTGTCATTACTTATCATATTACTTTTCTGTGTTCCTAGAACAAAGGATGATGATAAACTCACCACATTATCACACTCAGTTCACTGACAACAGCAAACAATCCTATGTGTATTTAGGAATTTAAAAATTGGCTAAGAGGCACAGGGGATGGAGATGAATAGGAATGTAATGGCTTCTTACAACACAAATAAGTAAATCCCTGATTTTTTAATCAAAACTTTCATTTATATAAAATACATTTTTATAATATGTAATCTATTATTCTTCTGCCTCATGTCTGAAATTTGTCCTGATATAAAATAAATATCTATTTTTATAGCTTATCCATTTGCATGGAGATACAATAATGAGCAAAGCAAAACAAAATATGTCTTGGTGAAAATGGTTCTGTGAGATTAGGCATGAGAACAGATATCATCCCCAATATTCCTGCTTTAGTCCTTACTATAAGCCATAGGATTTTCTGGAGGTCTCTCCATTCCTCCATAAATATTTTGTTCTATTGACTCCTTTTTCTCAATCATATACCAAGCCAACGTAAATAGTTTAAATTTTTATTTAATTTTATCACATATATACATATATATAAATACTAGTCATGTAAAAAATAAAAAAATAAGAATATAATATCATGCAACATTGATTAATAAACTTCGGAGAAACTAATAAAAAGCCCTAATTAAAATTCTAAACAACTTTTTAAAATCAATTGTAATAATGTATTCTGAGTTCCATACAACCAACTTGTATGTGAAGTTTTGTAACATAACTGTCAAGTGAAAATATAACATACTTGAGAACTAAGTTTATTAATTAAGCATCTCTGTATAATAATATGAAGCATAAGTGATGACATAATGTGATTGGTAAAAGTAATAAGTAGAACACAGTGGAAAGGATGACTACTTAAGAAGAGACTTTCAGACTGAAACAATAGCTTCAATGTTTGTATTTTTTGAGATAACATTATGCAAGTTATTTTCATAGGAACTATGGTAATAAAAGAAAAATAAAATGACAATTCTTTCAACATTAAATGCCAGAAAATAAACTTTTACTTAATGAAAAACTTAAGGAAAATCATTAATGTGATAAAATCAGCAATGAAAAACGTGCCTCTGAATCTCCCCTTACCCCTGTACTGTATGAACCCATAAACAAGTCTGCTCCACGACTATCAGAATCAATGACTCATCAAGAACATTTTAGAAAAAATCAATGTGTTTTAAACTCCCTCTACACTGAAATACATTGGCCACTTCAACGAGCACTTGGAACATTTTCCCCAATAAACACTTTTATTAACATATCTGCTGGGCACTATGTCCTTTGATATTGCAGTTTTTTCCTCTCTCCCGACCAATTCTAATTGTCTGATGAAGAGAAAGATTCCATGGCTCCTGCATTTGGATTTAGTCTTCTTATATTTTCTTTTCATTTTGTGAATATTGAATTTTGAAGAGGGTGAGATTTTAAAAAGGGTGATTTGTATTCACAGTCGACATCAAACAACGCCTTCCTTAACCTAACATTATCAAGCACAAATCTTGTCTTTTATAGATATAAAGAGAAAAACAAAGCAGCTATTATAATAGACATAAATGAGAGCTTCTCAATAAAATGAATGTCTGAATGTAAAGTATAAGTAATAAAATAAAAATATATTTATATATAAAAGAAGTTTGGGCAATACCTTTCAATAATTTCTAAAATAAATTATAAAAAACCAATTTCTACCAATAAAAGTAATTAGAGTTTGTTAATTGATTGGCATATAACAATATTTCATGGACTACAGAATTACTGAAGAAATAAGAATTGATTAATACATTATTTGTCCTTAAACAGTTAAGGAGAGGCAGGTGTAAAAACACACTTACAGGGAATGTGGGCAATTTAAGAAATTTGCACACAATTGCCTAGAAGACAATGATCAATAATAACTCTACCTCAAAAAGCATGTTTTGTAAGCTGAATCTTAAAAATTAATTAGAAATTAAATAATTTAACAAAATATTAGGAAATCAAGTAGGAAGAATAGAATGTGAATCAGTATGCATGGAAGTACAGATCATTTACTCATCCTAAAGTCTGAGGCAAATCTACTACCCTGTTTATTAAGATTTTATTGAGATAAAATTCATTTATTGCAAAATTTAATATTTCAGTCATTTAAAAATGTACAATTCAGTGGTTTTTAGTACATTCACAATATCGCACTACACCATCATTATCAAATTTGAGAACATTAGATGCTAAAAAGAAACCCCCACCTGGTAGCAATTAATCCCAATTCCTCTTTCAATGTCTCACAACTAATAATCTACCTTCTACCTCAGATTTTTCTTAGTCTGGACAGTTCATATCAATGGAATCATCCAATATATGGTCTTGTCTTTCTTCTTTCTTTCACTTAGGCTAACGTTTTCAATGTTCATCCACGTTATAGCAGGTATCACTACTTCATTTCTTTGGCTGAATAGCGTTCTGTTGTATGAATATACCACCTTTGCTTACCATTCATCAATTGATGAACGATTGGGTTATTTCCACATTTTAGCTATTATGAATAATGTTGCTATATTCATTTGTGCACAAGTTTTGGTATAACATGTGTTTTTATTTCACAGGCTTATACCTATGCATTAAAAGATGGGGTCATGATACCTTGATGTTTAACATTTTGAAGAGATGACAAACTGTTTTGTGGAGAGACTTCACTACTTTAACTTTATATTCTCACTGGCAATGGACATAGATTCCAATTTTTTCACCTCCTCTAACGTTATTTTATTGTACTATTATTTTTTAAATTCCAGCCTACCTAGTGGGTGCGAGGTAGCATTTCATTGTGGTTTGGTTTGCACTCCCTTAGTGAATCAGTATGTTGAGGGCCACTCATGTACTTACTGGCCATTTCTTTTAAATATTTTATTTATTTACTTTTAGAGAGAGAGAAAGGGAGGAAGAAAGAAAGGGAGATAACCATCAATGTGTGGTTGGTTGCCTCTCACGTGTCCCCTACTGGGGACCTGGCCTGCAACCCAGGCATGTGCCCTGACTGGGAATCAAACCGGTGACCCTTTGGTTCAGAGGCCAACAATCAATCCACTGAGCCACACCAGCCAGGGCCTTATTGGCCATTTGTATACATTTTGAAAATATATATTCAATTTTTTTCCCATTTTTATTGGCTTTTAAAAATCTCTTTATTATTCAACTATAAGAAATCTTCCTATATTGTGGATCCTAAACCTTTATCATATAATTTGCAAATATTTTTTCCCATTTGAGATTGCCATTCATTTTGTAGATAGTGTCCTTTGATGCACAAGCTTTACTTTTTATGAAGTCTAATTTATCAATTTTGTCTTTTATTGCTTGTGCTTTTCAGTGTCCAATTTAATAAACCAATACTTAATCCAAGGTCACCAAAATTTACACTTATATTTCTTTTTAAAAAAAATTTTTTATTGTTAAAAATTATATACTTACATATACTTACATTTCTTATATTTTCCTCAAAACTCTCCCTTCTTCCTTATGGTTTCTAATTCCCAATGCATTTCTCTATTATTTTATGGATACATAATTTATCATCTGAAATAATAATTCTAATATCTAATACTCATGAGCATCATTTACTTCTTGTTTTTCTATTTTTCTCATTCTGATTTATTTATTTACTAGAGTACATTTTTATAATTATGGATTGAGTAGTGTATTCTTTAAAGCTAAACTATCTTCAGATTCCTAGAATAAAACATTGTTGATCATTTGAATACACTGCTCTACTTTTTCTCTCAATATTACATTTGAAATGTTACTAATAAGGCTGATATATAACACTAGTCTATCATAGTTTTACAACTATCACTTGGTTAGTTTTAACTTCCATTTCACTGTGTTTCAAACAGCTTCATTGTCATAGGATTTATTATGTTTATGAAAGGTATTGTAATAGACCCATATAAACCTCTGAGTCTGCTAACTTACACGTACAGGTGTCTAATCATTCTTAGGACATGTATTTCTACTTATTGACCTATTAATTTTTTTATATTTCTATTAATATGGTAATTTGCTTTTCAAAGAAAATATTTAACCTACATTTTAAAATGCGTGATTATATAATTGTGTATAATATGATCATAGCTTTTAAAAATCACACCCACAGTATAGTCCCTCTCTATTTCATTACATTCTGCTATGTCTTTATATTTATTTGAAATATTTAAAACTTAGACTTAGAAAAGGATTATTTTAACCTCACATAAAACAAACACAGCTGTTTTATTACTTTTCCAAGTATACTTCGTGTTTTCTGTTTTATTAATTGTTGGGGAGTTCTTTATTAATTCATTTTGGGTACTTATTTTGTTCTTTTTAAGCTACTTGACTGGATGGTGGTATAAATGTCAACTGCCACATTTTAATTATTAAAATAAAGTTGTATTATGTTACTAATATAGTACTAATATCCATTTGAGCTAAGATAATAAATATTAATACATGCATACGATACATTGATTTAGAAAAAAATTTCTTTTCATTTAGCCCAAACCTTTATTATACACACATATTTATCTGTAATATATTGGGAAGTGCGAGGCCTACAAATACGAGTGTAGTATTTGATCTTGACCTCAGTTTCTTGTTATCTCAAAGGCACTTCAGCTGAACACTGAGAGAGTCATCATATATCATTATTAAGATGTTTTTGAAGAGGTTTAGTTTACAAGTAACAAAATCATTCAGAAGGATTTTTGTAAGTAAATGAGATTCTTAATTTAGGGGAAGCAAGGGGGAATACTGAGAAAGGGCTGGACTGAGAGTCTCTTTAAATGGGAGACAATATTATGTGCAACAGTTTCTTTTTTTCTAAGAAAAATTGAATGGATAACATTTACTATATTTTAAACTTTGTGGCAGAGCTTATTATGAGCATTAATAAAATGAAATTGGTCCTTCCTAATTCATTGCTGGATTTGAATTTCCTCCTTCATTAGGTTAAATTGTACCAGTGATGTTAAGGCCAGAAAAGAGAATATGCAAACATTTAGGGCAAAATATTTACATCTCTGATTTTTATTTCAATAGAAAATAGTTTTTTTCCATAAAAATTATTAAATATTTCCCCTAGCGTTTTTATGTGTATTTTCCATGGGCTTAGATGCTCTCAGAATATGTTCTGAAAATAACATCATAGCAACATTATGCAAAGCTATTTGTGGGAGCTGTACAAAGTCACGGAAAACTAAGAAAATGGTAAATATCTGTTGCAAAAGCAAGGTGCCTGGAGTTAATTTTATATTCACATGCGATGAAAAATGTGTTTTAGTGTCTGTTGTTTAGTTTTCATCTATAAATATGTCTCAAGTGTCTTACGGATAGAGTATAAACTTGCAGTTAAATATATTTTTAATTGCAGTTCACGTTTAATAGTGGTTTAGAGTTTGTAAAGTTTTTTGTTGTTGTTGCTGCCGGTGGAAGATGGCGTCTTTTACAAGAAGGAGAGAAAAGCATTTCACCGACCCATACATGGAAAATGGTGGTGTGGCAAGATGTATCCAGGTGTCCCCAGTGTCCCATCTGTCCATTCTGCCTCAGAAGCAGTGAACCTTGTCCTCAGCAAGGCCGAAACAAAGGCCATTGTCCCCAGCATCTGTGTCATATTGAAGCTTATTCCTGTGGAGCCTGCAGGTGGCCACTAAGTGGTCTCAGTCCCCATCCAGGTTTCTTAGTGCCGGTCCTAGCTGTGCTCGTCCCCACCTGGAGACCGTGTTTGGAATCCATTCAGCCACTGGCCCCCTGGCTGCTGGCTGTGGATGTTGTGGAGAGAGAATGAGTGCGTGTAGGGGAGAAAGCTCTCCTTTGATCCCGGGGGTTATACTCTCTTGGGCTTGGGAAAGAGCAGAAGCTCTTTCAAAGTAACCAATCAACCGCCCAAGCTTCCCAAGGTGTCTGATGGTTCCTCATCCCCAGCCAATCGATTCTTCTCCCAGGTTAGACTGACAGGCCTCTATGATTATGCTCCTCCCCCTGAGCCATTTCCAATTATATCGCACATGAGATTACCTCCCCCTGCTCCCTGCAACAGCCTGGTGCCAGCGGCAAAACAGGAGGCGTGTTAATCCTTGGCGGGGCAATGCTGCGACCCACCCACCAGGCGTGTGAAGCTGGAGCCTCCAGACGAAGCGCACAGGCTTATGCTCCCCAACTCATCAGGCTCTACAATGCCAGATTCCCTTCTTCCCTTCCTTCCTTCCTAATGACTGGTCAACTATTGACGATGACATTTCCTCATGTATCATTGCACTTAGATGCTCACAGTTCAGGGAGAAAGGTAAATTAGGTGTTACCATCACTGTACATCGAGAGAACTTGAGGTTGAAAAATATTGATGCAGCTCTGGTTTTGGTGTTTTGATTTCATGTCGTTGCAAGAAGAAGAAGGAGAAGGAGAGAGGGAAAAGGAGGGGGAGAGGGAAGGGGCGGTGAGGGAAAAGGGGAAGGGGAACGAGGTGGAGAAGAAGAAGAAGAAGTAGAAGAGGATGATTATTAAGTGATAGCATTAAAGTAAAAAGAAAGAGGGGTAAATATGAGATAAAACAAAGCAAATTCAATTTAAAGGTAAATTTTTGTATTACCTGAAGATATAACATTATTCAGGTTACAATATAATATATTACAGATTGTTATATGTTCATATATAATAATGTTATATAAACATATAACATTATTCAAATGATATTTGCATAGTTATAGATTTTAATCCCTTTTAAATTTCTGCTATTCCAGCTCTCAGTTATAAAATCTCCTAAATTTATCTAAACATGAGCTATACATCTGTTTTTATTTAAACTTTATTTTTCACTATTTTGCATTCAGTATTATTTTGTATCAGTTTCAGGTGTATAGCATAGTGGTTAGATAATCATGTGCTTTATGAAGTGGTCCCCTCAATATTTCAAGTATCCATCAGGCACTATTTTCAGTTACTACAATATTGTTGAGTATTGAGCTATGTATCCTAAAAAGTATATAAGACTTAATTGTGAGATGTTGATAGTGGTTAATTTGCTTGTACAAATGAATACTATTCATCTGAAAAGTACAATTGGTTAATTATTTTACATGTAACAAAATAATGGCAGAGACGAGCTATATATGATTCAGAGTATTCTGAATGTCATTCCAAGGCCATTATTTGTAAAATTATTGAATTAGATACATTATAAATATGGCCAGATGCATTCATGTATATGAGGAATATACAAGCTAAAAATTATCATCACCGAAAGGTAAAAGTAAAAATACACTAAGAGAAATCAACCTCCTTCTTTCTGCAGTTTTCTTCCAGTACGTTTCTTTATATCACAAAAGTTACATAATAGATATAAAAATAATAATCCTTAATAAAAATCCACAAAAGGATTGCCTAAATTGGGACAAAAATAATGGCAATAACATTTTAGCCAGAATCCTCCACCCTCCACATCCGATCACCATTTGTATCTGATCCACTTCTTACCCCTCTACCACTTCCCGGGTGATGTCTAACCACCCTCACCTGCCTTCATTCAACATGAATCCAGTTATGTGGAGTTAGCCAGAATCTCTTCTTATTCCCAATGTTTCTTCTTTGTAACTTCCCATTCACCGACAGCTACCTCCTCACTGTACTCTTTGGCTATAAATTCACACTCTCCTTGTAGCATTTGAAGGTGCACTCGATCTCTCTCCCCTACAGCAAAACCCCACTGCAATAGTCCCTATAGCTATCACAACAGTCTCTCTGAGTGAAGTCTGCCTCACTATTCCTGAACAAGTGTCATGAATAAATGTTTCTTTAACACTACATTACTGCAAATATACACATATTGGAGATTTTAAATTATCAAGCTCATATACTTGTAGTGTAGGAATCACCATTTTTTGAATAAAAGCGTGAATATATAATCCTCTACATTGAAAGCAGAAGCAGTGAAGCACCATGCCTGCCATCTTGCAGAGGGACTGTTCAATATGCTGAGAAAAATTCATTTACTTCAGGTTACAATGATCTCTATTAGTTTTGCACTAAAGGATCTAAAAAGAAAAACTCACTGAAAAGTGTACAGTTTGTAAAGTAGAATGAATTTTATAGAACACACTGAAGAATAAAATATTTTTTAACTGACTAAATGAAATCAACATGAAAACAACCAGTGTTTAGCATGTTTTATGTGTCTCTCATCAATGAAACGGGCTGGTGGGCATCCTGAGGTCAACAACTTCAGAAGGACAAAATGATGTATGAAATGTGTTGTGGTAGCCTTAGTGCTTTTGACAATTATTTTCCACTTATTTCCCTGCTAAACACATGATAAGATTGGGCTTCTGATCACCTGAGGCTAGGGAGGATTATGTGACTAAATCAAAGAGCTGTGAGCATAACTGAAATTTGTCACTTCCAGGCTAGGGCATTTAATGCTGATCTAAGACCCCCCCAGTGCCCCCTTCTCTCTGGCAGAGCTGCCAATGACAATTGAAATGTTGGCTGTCCTTTTAGCCTAAGGCCCTAAATGAGCAGAACTCCCCTGCTAACTGGAGATGGACATGTAACCCTGTCACCGGAGTGGCTTTAAGACAGATTTTTTATAACCACAGCATAATATAACCTATCTGAACAGGTACTAATATCACCTATTCTTATATAGCAATTACCATTGTTAGGAAAAATAGATAATGAAATGCATGGTATGGGGTTGAAGTAATGAGTTTGAGCCTCTTTAATAAACAGCAACAACAACTAATTTTATAATATATAAAAATGTGAGAAATGTTCACCATCTAGGATAATTTTTGGAGTACAACTG
>PVJD01009368.1:0-63544 GCA_004026545.1 Mormoops blainvillei | reverse complement strand
TTTTTTTAAAAAGTACAAATAGGTAGTTACAGAATAGTCATGGGGATGGAATAGCCAAAGAACTTACACGTGCGAATGCATGGACATGAATAATAGTGGGGGGATTGCCTGAGGAAGTGGGGGGGTGTTGGGTGGGGGGACAAAGGGGGAAAAATCAGGACAACTGTAATAGCATAACCAGTAAAATGTAATAAAGAAAGAAAAATAAATAAAAGAACATCATCATTTCCCCAGATTAACAGCTGTCTGCAGATAACTATACTCTCCAGATAGGGCACCCTAAATAGGTTAATACTGATCTACTATATGTGTGCTTCATGCCCTATGGACTAGGGACATTTTAGTAAGTTTGGCTCAAAGACAAGTTTTTGAAGAGCCAAATTCCTTTGTCACTGTATCATTATTGAAAAGAAAAAAATTCAGCAGCGTGAATTACTAACTTCTACCACACACACACACACACACACACACACACACACGAAGTAGTCCCTAAATTGTAACCCTTCCCTACAAGATTTTTTTTGCGGGCGTGGCTCAAAGAAAACATGCATTTACCCAGTCTCTGTGACCAACTCCTCCAATGGAGAGAGGAATTTCTCTCATGCCTGAAGATCTCCTGGCTCCATAGTCACTGTTCTCAGTTTTTTGTTTTCCTCCTTAAGCTTTTGTCTGTTTATCAACAATGCCTAATAGAACCAGATAATTATATTTACCTACTGTGTCAGTACATGCTAAGCTTCACTGAATCTATTCCAACCTAAACATTTCTTAAGTTTCAGTTATCAGGCATTACAGATGATTTAGTACCGTTCTCCAATTGTGTCATTATAACTCTGAGGGTTGAAGTCACATGTAAAAAAGGACCAACCTAGTACTTTTTTGATCACTACAGATTCTGAGTAGATTTTCCTGTTGGCTTATAAACTCCTAAACCTTCATTCAGTGTCTCAGAATGCAAATCACTTCAATGATCTTTTATAAGGCCTTTTCCAGTTATATTACTTTTCCTCTCTTTTCCCTTTCTTTTCTTTCTTTCCAGACACTTCATGGGCTCCCCAAAGGTGCTGAGGATACAAATAGGACTCAGAAGCTCACAACTTTTGTTCCTTCACACCAGTGTTTTATAGCCCCAGGATACTTTTGGTCATGGCGGTTAATTTGAAGTTACAAAAATACATAGTACAGAATATTTAACTAGCTACTTTTTCTGTAACATCTCTTATGTACCTTTCCCACCTAGCTTATGAACAGGCAGTAATTTTTTTTATAATGTTCTTATTCCTTATTATAAATTAAAATGAGCACAGCATGAAGTTATAATACTATAGAATAACAAAATGAAAAGCTGAATTTCCCCAAACCTCCTACTCCTGCTCCCAGAAAATTGTATGCACATGCAAATATTTTTGTCTACCCAAGTAGTATAGTTTTATACCACACTTTGTATGTCTTGCTTTTAAAAAAAACCCACATAATTTATATATTTTGGTCACACAGAGCTGTACTGTATTTATTTGTAGAGAAGTAAAAGAGTTTTATTTAGCTGGTAGACATTTTGGTTGTTTTTAACATTTTAGTTAACCTAACTAAATGTGGATATTTAAGTTCCATAGGGGGTGTGTGTGTGTGTGTGTGTGTGTGCGTGTGTATCTTAAACATATATATATATCTGCTGCAATATACATCTTTTGCTTATATTTTTGT
Source organism: Mormoops blainvillei (assembly GCA_004026545.1). NCBI lineage: Eukaryota > Metazoa > Chordata > Mammalia > Chiroptera > Mormoopidae > Mormoops > Mormoops blainvillei. Next base: position 61,840 of record PVJD01009368.1, on the reverse strand, counting down.
GTATTGATAAGAATGCATCTGTAGAGTAAGTTTGTAGCAGTGAGCTTGACTAAAGAATATATGCATTTAAAATTTTTATAGCTGCTGCTAAGTTGTCCCACAAATTATAACACTTTATGTCTGTGACCAGCACTTGAAAATAACTTTCCTCATAATCTTTACTAAAACTGTGTTTTATAAAGCCTTTTATTTTTGCCACTATCATCATTGAAAATTATACCTTACTTATTATTTTAATTTACATTTGTAAAATTAGGAATTTGGACAATTATGATGTTATCAGCACTTGTAAATTATTTTCTGTGGATTGCCTGTGTCTACCCTTTATTCATTTTTCTGTTGTGCTATATTTTTATTATTCATTTGTAACAGTTTTTTTTTAATATTTAGAAACTTAGCCTTGCATCTGCAATGTGTATTACAAAGATTTTCCCACTTTGTTGTTCACCTTTTGAATCACTAATGATGTTTTTGTTTGACAGAAATTTTACATTTTTATATAATCAAACATACATTTTTTTAAGTTTATGACTCCATCGGCCTTGTTTTTCCTGATACACGTAAAATGTTCTCCCTTTATTTACATTTATTTTATTTTGCTTTAACTTTTCAAGCTTAATCTAGAAATTTTCCATTCACTTCTAATACACTCCCTTGTGAAAACATAGCCCCTTATGCTCAAGAAATTTAAAATCTGTTTGGGAAAAATAAGAGCAATTTCAAGCAGTTTGGTACTGTAAGAATTAGGAGTAAAAGAGTTCAGTTTGGCCTACAGGTAGCTAGAGGTATCACAAAAGAGTTACACTTTTCTTCATAAACTTCTTTCGTAAGTAACACCTCTTAACTTAACATTTTCCCATTATTCTAAATTCATAGTAGGTTCTATGTCGAGATTTTTGTTCAGTCAGGTTGGTGTTCCACTTTAGATGCCTTGTTCGGGAATTTGAGGATGAGGATATGCGTGTAGAAACAGAAGCCTCTCTGAAGTAGACTTCTTAAAACTAGTCTGAACTGCTGTTAACATGCAGGGTTAGCGAGCAGAGGGGCACTGAGGAGGAGGACGGGCGTGGGAAGCAGCTGGAACAGAGTGGCTTCTTCTCTGAGCCGTTTATTCTCTTTTGTGATTGTCCTTCCCTGACAGGACTAACTGGCCAGAGACAGGCTCTGCGTCCCTGACGCCGAGCCCCCAGCTCCGTGGAGACTTTATGTCGTTCTCACCCTCCTGTGCTTCCTACTATGGGACAGTACAAATGGCAACTTCTTCTCTCTTTTCAGGTGAAACCAGTGGGAACGAAAGTGATGCTGAGTATCTGCCAAAGAGTGAGTGAGTCAATGGGCTGCTCCCTTTCTCGAGATGATCATGGTTATAGGTGGAGTGGCACCTACCTTTGCGATTAGGCATGTTTTTCCCACATGAAGTTTCATTTTGTAGGTGATTTCTCCATTATAAGAACTTGTTGAGATTTGGGGAACTAAGCAGTACGCTGTCAGATGTTTGACAGCATTAGAAATCTCCCATGGTGGAATGAGGCAGACCCGTATGGTTCTTAAGATGGAATGTTCTTAAGGGAGTGCCAGGGCTGCATGTTCAGACATATGTGTAGAAATTTCCCAGCAGCCAAAATAGGGTATGTATGAATCATCCTCTGAGACGAATACTTGGCATTAAATATCTGATTTTTCATGATCGCTTGAGTGTAATTAAGTAACTTTGATATCTCTCACACTGAGACAGAAGACATTGATCTGTTTCTCATTCATGGGCATTTATATTCCAAAGTATTGTGCCATTTACTTTCTGTTAGAATATAGACTATGCCGTGCATTTTTGGCTGTTTTTGTTCAAAAACTTCATGGTGCTCAATATCCTTTCTTTAATGGATTTTTGTGGCCAGTTGTTTAGTTCCTGCTTAACCAACTGGCACATGAGGCACGGAAAAAGGAGGAGGCGTGAATAATCAAAGCCTAGTGCAGGGCAGCTCCAAGTCTGCTCCTCGGATCTTACGATTAACAGTCGGGTGCTCCCTCCGCTGGCCTGAACCGCTTCAGGTGTTTGATTCTGTAGCCTGACTGAAGGTGAAACTTAAGTCAGCATCAGATTCAGCCAGGATGTGTACAGATGACTAATTTAGTGCTGCTGCTACTGAGAAACAGTATCTAAAATTGTCTTGACTTGAACTGAGCCCTTTGGGATAAGTAAAACTTTTCCTAGAGCACTAAATGTGCTGGATAATTCTGGGCAGTCACCCCTAGATGTATTTTTGATCCATAGTGTAACTCTTTCGGGGGCGGAATTCATCATACTTAAAAAACAAAAAACAACAATTAGTCAGAGGATGAGTCTTTCCACCGCTGATGCAGAATGACACACAGGCAGACCTCTGGGCCACCTGGACTTTGCTTCTGCGAGAGCTCCATTTCCCTGGTGGCACGACCCCAGATTGTTCACTGTTGGAGACGAGTGACAGTAAAGGATACATGCTTCCAGTTTCGAGTGGCATCGCCTGTACTGTTTAAATAGTATATTTCCGTAATTTCGTTCTTTTGAGAAATAGCCTGCTAACGATGTTTTCTTCTTCTTACATTTTTCCCTTGCATTTAGCATCATTCGTTGATATAAGCACATGCCCATTATTAGAACCATGTGCCCAGGAGAGAAAGGAAAGAACAGTTTCTTTCACGTGAGGATAGTTTTTGTTTTAATTTCATCAAACTCGTCCCTTTATGTACTTAGCCTCTGTCGGAATCAGTTCTTTTATCAGATCTGCCTGTTCCCTGCCCCCCATGTTGTCTGGTTCCCAACAGCAACATCTTTTGTCAGGCGAGTGCTTTTGCCTGACACGTTCTATGTGTCCTGGTGTTATGCCATCAAAGATGGGATAGCATAGAGTCATGTGTTGGGCCACAGAGTATCGGTTGGGACACGGAGTATCAGTCCCAACCCAGGGCCCCAAGATGCTCGTGAGAATCTGCACTTGACCCCCGAGCGTGGCATCGTTCTAACAGGCACATGTGTGTGGCAGACATTGGTTAGTCAGCATACATTCAGCAGTGACTGACGAAGACTAGTCCCATATGAATTGGGACCTCTGGGTGCTAGAGGGAAGCCAGGGCCACCAAGGAAAACCAAGGCTCCGTGATGTCATTGCAGATCGCCACAAGCGCCTAGCACAGCTGCAGCAGCCTTCCAAGAGGAACCCCCACTACCAGACCTTAGAGCGCGACCTCATTGAATTACAGGAGCAGCAGCTGTTTGAACTTTTCGTGGTGGTGTCTCTACAGAAGAAACCATCAGAAATAAGCTACGTTCCCCAGGTCATACAGCAGTTCCCCAGCAAGGTGGGTGCCAGTAGGCCAGGAGGCGTTCAGGAATGTTCCTGTGTCTCTGCGTGCACTTACTTCATCCCCTCTCGTTTACTGTTACCGCGGTCAGCTCTTAGTAGTACCGTACTTCTTGTAGGGCCTGATCAGTGACTCTGATGACATCTTATGTCAGGCAGGAGCTTCAACCAAGGGGGAAAAGAGCTCATTATCCAAGGTTGTTTCTTGTTTCTTGCTCTTTACTTTTTATTTTTTCTGTTTACTAAGTGACCTTTAGCAAGTTACAAAGCCTCAATTTTCTCACCCTTAATGAGGGGGCTAAACAGTGTGACAGAAGAGGGCAGCGGCTTAGAGCATGGACTCTAAGCTAACTGTCTACATTTGCCACCTTAGCCCTGTGACTTTGAGCAGTTACTTAGCTGCTCTGTGCCTCAGTTTCCTCATTTGTAAAAAGGAGGTGATCATAACAGCATCTGCCCCCCGAGTTGTAGCGCAGACTAAATGAACTGCGTAAGGCCCTTCAAACCGTGCCCAGCGTATTGGACGCACTGCGTAAAGTTAGTCCTATTAACGACACAGTGTATGTAAAGCACAGTTCCTGGCACATAGTAAGCTCTTGATAAACCCTGGCTATTATTAACAACACCGTTTGGTTTGCTCTGCGTTTTTCAAAACATTCATTCATTCATTTCCTCAAATGTTTCTCAGATACCTACTGTTGGCTGATATTAGGTGCTAGGAATAGAAATGAAAAAAACCTTGGCTCCTGCCCTCACGGAGCTTATAACATCAGCCCCACGTGTGGCCCTGAGCTTTGGAACAGCACATACAAAATGAGAAACATGATCATTGCATCAGGGCTTGCAAACTGGTGGCCTCTGAGTACGTTGAGCCTACAGACCTTTTTTTTTTGGTAATGTTTTGGTAAAATAAATAAATAAATATTTGTTGCCGATGTTTCAGAATCAACTTTCACATAAAAATCTGTATTTCTGCTTTTTCCTGAGAGACTGGAAAGCCCACCAGCACTCCACCTCCCTTCGTTCTCTAATGGCAGGAATTAGCTGAAGCAGAGTAGCTAGGACTGTGCACGGGCACGTGGCCGGCACCGTCACACAGGCCCCTCACTCGGAAGGGCCCTGTGCTGGGCACGTACTGCTCCGCAGTTGCCCCCGCAGTTCTTCATTTTGTGCCTGAATTGGTGTTTTGTAAGTGAGGTCTGATGGGATAAGGAGGCAGGCGCCTGGCCTTAAGTCCTCGGTTCACGCATGCTCCCACCTCTGGCCACCTCTCCAGCATGCTTCTCTGCCTGTCCTCTCCCCAGCCCCCCGGTTCCCTCGGCCCTGTCTGACTTCCCCCTCCTATCCCCACACAGTGACTACTCCCACCCTCTGTCTCTGGCAGGGACTTGGGCATAGGCATGGAGAGGGCTGGGAACTAGGCAAGCGTTGCCTCACAGCATCTCCAGGAAGCGCACAGTGAGACCCTTCCTGCCCTGAGCTGGCAGTGCCACTCGTGTCCAGCGGGTGCCTTGGTGGGGCAAGAACTTCCAGCACCTCCAAACACTAAGCACATCCCCATGTGGAAACTATAAGCCCCTGGGCGTTGCCGCGCTGCTATGGGTCAGAGCGGTGGGCCTGAGAGAAGGCGTGATACCCGGCTGGGCGTCCTCACCTCCAGCCAGACATAGTTCCAGTTCTGTGTCTGGTAACCCAGCAGCTGGTGGACCGCTCATGTACCAGAGTGTGGACCGGGACCCCAGGGCACCTGTGAGGGCCGCCAGGGTCTGCACTGGAGCCCAAGCTCCTGGGGCCCGAGGGAACAGGACATGAAATAGCAAATAAAATCCCCATCACAGGGTGCAAGATCACAGACGAAAAAGTTTTGTATTTTATGTTTAATTTCCCTGCTCTTTGAAAAGGGGCTGACGGCTCACCTTGCACTGTGCTCTGCAGATAATGTAGCTGGCCCTGGTGGCATGTGATTCCTTTAAACAGGAGCTGTTCTCACGCTCCCGCTCCCTGGAGCGCTTCTCTCAGCTGCTCAGCCCTGTCAGGACTTTGGGTTTATAGCCCTAGGTTACATGTTTCAGTGAGAAAGCTAGTGAAGAACAACCGTACTGGAATCTAAGATCCATTTCTTGTGTGGATTCTCATTTTAAAAAGAAACCCTCAGCAGCACCCCCAGTGTAAGTAAATCAGTTTAATTTTTTATCAAATTCCTCACTGTAGTCTGAGCGCATGGTGTCGTGGCCCCACTTAGCAACATGGCACCATTAGAGTCTGAAATAGCGTCATCTAGGTAGTCTCGAGCAAGTAAATTTTCCATGAAGAGGAGCTTAATTTTTCCCCCTGTTTTTAATCAGCCTTATATCTGCAGAGAGAAATCTTGAGGTTGAACCTGTTTTCAAGACAGCTTGAATTAATGCGCTCAGGACCAGGTATTGGACCCAGTTGACTCTGGGGGCGAGTCAGGGGCAGTGACTCAGGGGTGTCCATAAGTTAGGGAGGGAAAGAGCTGACCAAGGCCTGCTTGATCTTGTGGGAAACCTCGAATGAAGATGATTATAAATCATTTAACAATATAAAAATAATAGAATATGGTACAACTAAAATTTTGTTAGAATGCTTTTCCATTTCATAAAAATTTAATGTCCAAGTAACCCAGAATGGCTGCATGTTTTGCTTTAGAACTTAAAGGAGAGAGCACTCATATTAGTTACATGAAGGCAGTGTGGTAATTAGGCTTATTATCTGCTTGTTTTTAATACTAATTTTTCAGTGTCTTTTGGTTTAACTAAACTCAGACTGACCTTTAAAGTGCAATACCACACTTGAACAAAGGGGTCTTCCACACTAAAATTTTACAGGAAGTTGCAAACCAGTAATTAGGTAGCGAAGATTACATGCTAAGGGAAATGATTATATATGAGGTGGATTCTAAAAATTTCTTTTCTGAATAACATTCATCCGCCTTTTCAAAACATCTGATTATTGATCAGAGAGTCCAGAGCTGACCAGGTTTCTGCTGTCAGCACATTATAGAATAGATTTTTATTTGTCTTATGTTCCGTGTTTAGTTATCTGAGATCAGATTATAGGATCTCCACCATACCATTTCTATGTAAAAATAGGATTTTTTTGTTCTCAGTAACTTTGTTCTCAGTGCATCTTCAGTGGTTACCAGCCTTGGCCTTCTGTTTTGTTAAGCTGCACAAAACTCTGCTGAGATGACTACTTAGGCTTATCAGAGAACTCTTTTCCTAAGACCAGGCTGAGTTTCTTTATTTCTATTCTCCATTTACACAGAATATGAGGCACCTGCATTCTTATCTTTTTCAGGGTGATCATGGCTTTAAGCAATCCAAGGACACTGAGGAGAGGCTCAAAGTTATTCCCAAATTTTGTTTCCCGGATTCGAAGGACTGGGCTCCAACCTCAGAACTCAAGAGGTAAATAGGCGGCTTCGTCGGATTTCTGTTTGTTGGAACTGCAGAGGTAAAAGCAGAGGCTCGAGAAACAGGTCGGGCCAGCAGTGAAGCCCTGCGACTGTGGCAGGTCAAGGCTGCATGGGAGGGAGGGAGGAAACAGAACTGGAACATTTCCTTGGGGGCGGCTCAAAAAAGGAAAACACGGAACGGTTTTGATGTCAAAGGGAAACAAGTTTGAGAGTCTCTCCATTTTGCCAATTCTGCAAGGGAAGGAGTCCACTTTATGTACAATCAGAAACGCCACCAAGTGGATAGAAAAGGGAAAGACTTGACCTTAGGGGCACAGAAGCAGACAAAACCTAGCGCTGTCCAAGCCTGGCTTCTCTCCTTCAAGGTGGTAGAAGAAGCCACAGCCCAGCGTGCGTGTGCCCCTGCGGGACACGCACGAAGGGAGGCTCCCACCTAGGATGTGGAGTATATTGAGGGGGGAGGTATGAAGGATTTCCTCCCAGTAGCTAGAGAAGAACACTGCATTTAATTGATAGGCCATCACTGTCTCTGAATCCTGCTTGTAAATCGATAACTGTGTTGTTCAAAACTGTAATTATTGATCATGCTATTGGGGCTGAAAAGTGTGATTATGTGAACCGTATCATGTGCTGATGACCTGCTGGAAGACAGCCTCAGCTGTTGCCTCAGTAGCCCTGCCCTTCAACCCTATGTTGCCTCCAGACTAAGCTGCAGCCTCCCGTAACCAGTTTAGCCTGATCGCCCCGCTGCCTCTGACCCATCAGTCCTGACGCTCTGTGCTGGCAGCTGCACTGCCCACCGTGTGGGCCACTTCCTTCATCTTGCCCTGGCTGCTCATCGTTGGCTCCCCCCACCCCACCACACCCCACCCCTGCCCAAACAAGCTATGTGCGTTTATTCTAGAATATTCGGAAAGTACAGAGAAGTAAATAAAAGCGGAAATTAGGAATCACTGCCATTCTGGTTACTGAGAGATAATCACTGTAAATGTTTTGGCATATTTGACCAATATATTACTAATATATTGGCCAATATGTGGCCAATCTTTAATTTTGGCCATATATGGATAAATGTATTTATTGTTCAAATTTGGACTTTTTAATTATTTTTGCGATCCTCACCTGAGGACATCTTTTCATTGCTTATAGAGAAAGGAAGGGGAAGAGAGAGAGAGAGAGAGAGAGAAAGGAACATTGATGTGACAGAGAAACATCGATCAGTGGCCTTCTCATACACGCCCTGACCGGGGATCGAACGAGCAACCCGGGTACGTGCCCTGACTGGGAATCAGCCTGCGACCTTTGGTCTGTGGGATGGTGCTCCAGCCGACTGAGCCACACCAGCCAGGGCGGAACTTGTTTATTATTTTTTTATTTTTAATTCAAACTTACGTTTGTAGTTTCTGAAAGGTTGACCTACAGGCCACTTTCCTGTTGCACGAATGTGTCGATGAAAACCAAAGGCAAAAAGAACCACCGCCCGGGCTTTTTATTATTAATGAGCTCACTTCTTGGGCGGCTTTAGGTCTTCTTTTCATAAATTATCTCTGCGTATATTTTGCCTGTGTTTCTAATGAGGAATTGATGATTTTCCTGTTAATTTTTCTATATATTAAGGATACTATCTTTTGCCTGTCATTGTTCCATATGACCTTCCAGAACTAAATAGGAGAATCTGGAAGGGAAAAATAGCTTACCACAGTCATTTTTAGCTTCCCAATAAGTTTGACTAAATTATACATTCAACAGAAGGAAAATAGGCTCAATGACTAGTTAGACTGGACAAATAAGAAACTTAAAGAAGGCAGCAGTATCAACAACTCGTCCAATTGCTCCCCTGTCCCTCCCGCAAGACGAGACATTCTCAAGGCCTGGACTTCTCCCTCAGGAGCAATGTGACCACGGTGGCTGTAATGTTAATGCTTCCTCTCACATCACAAAGTGCCTGCTGTTAAGACTCTAACGTTCAATTTTTTGTTCCATGAGGAGTGTCATAAACAGTCGTTTGGATCTTAAACTACTTTCCGTTTGTTTCAGTGAAACATTCTCCTTTGTCCTAACTGGCGAAGATGGGAGTCGGTGGTTTGGTTACTGTAAGAAGCTTTTGGTAAGTTCCAGACTTGTGCTGCTGGCAGGGCTGGTCAGGGAACAATAGAGTCACACTAGGAACCTCAGAAACACTGTCTCCACACGGGTGTGAGGGCAGCTCAACGGCCTGTGTGTTAAAGAAGCTGTGTTAGCTTTCACAGTAAGAACGAGGTTGGGGTTAGCCACCGAGCGTTTTGTTTGTTTGTTGGGCTGTCTGTCACAGAGAGAGAAGCCACTGCCACTGTGGCTGCGTCAGTCGGGAGGCACCTGCGGAGTGGAGTGCCATGAGCCGACACAGGAATCTCGGACTTACTCTCTTCCTGCTTGATGCCTCCACTAAACGCGGAATAATTATGCCGTCATTTTTCAGCATTTTCTCCTCTTTCGGCGTTCAGTGGAGAACCTTCATTTCTACTCCGTATTAAAGAGTGTTAAGAGAGTAATAATAGTACAAATTAGTAAAAACCTGCGCTGCCTAAGCGTTGCTGTGTTGGTTTTCCCCTCCAGCCCGAAGGCAGAGGAAAGCGGCTCCCTGAGGTCTACTGCATGGTCAGCCGCCTAGGCTGCTTCAACCTGTTCTCGAAGGTGAGTGGGAACGGTCCCTGTGAGAGCGGTGGTGTTCCCTCTGAGCTCCTGATGACGTCACTAGCAACGTTAAGGGGCGTAGACTTTAGCTGTAGAACGGGTTCCCCATGAGCCCTTTCCGAACACGGAGACCCTGAAATGCCTACTGCAGATGCTGGTGCCCCGTCGCCCTTATTGTGGTTGGCAGAGCCTCCCAGCTCAAAGGAGAATGTAGCCTGACGCTTATCTTGTCTCGTCCTTCCCAGACCCCAAACTGCAGGATGTCCTTGTTAGTGTCACCTTCTTTGCCTGTTACCTTAGTGAAATAAAAAGGGGCTCCTCTTCTAAAAATAAGTTGATTTATTTTAATAACTTTCCTTGGGGATATAAAGATACCCCCAAAGAGATAGGATGCCTTTAATGAACTTCTGTTGGTCGCTGAAGCTTCCCTGTCTTAAAACCTGTTGGTGTTATTTTTCCGCTTGCGCATCAAGCTTGGAGGTTTGTTGAGAGGACCCTTTTATGTTTCCAGCTGAGTTCCTAATGCACTCACGTGTTTTCTGTGTGTAGATTTTGGATGAAGTGGAAAAGAGAAGAGAGATGTCTCCAGCTCTGGTTTACCCCTTCATGCGAAGTGTCATGGAAGCTCCCTTCCCTGCCCCTGGCCGCACCATCACAGTCAAGAGCTACCTTCCCGGCGCTGGAGACGAGGTCAGTCAGCTCATGTGGAAAGGCCTGGGAGCTGCCAAAAAGCAGGCCGGACAGCAGTGGGCGGTTGGCAGAAGCCTCGGGGCATAGTTTTCCCTTCTCCCTAAACTGCACAGGATGTTTTAGTCCTGCAAAGCACTGGAGAAGCATCCTTCGTAGCCCCTTTGTAATGACAGTTTTCAGGCATTATGATGAATTGTGATAAATGAAGGTTATACATTCTGTTGTCTGGTGAGATAAAGGACTCTACCGGAAATTCACAAAATTATAGAAATTAGGCGTTCGGTCTTAGGATCCAGGCAGGCAGCTTCCCAAACTCTTCGTAGCAGACCCTCTTTCTTGAATTTAACCTGTGAAAGAATGACGGGATCCATTAGTGTTGTCATTAGGGCTGCATCAGCTCCCCTCGTTCACATTCTTGCATTTCAGTCCATTGAGCTCTGCCGACCACTGGATTCCCGATTGGAACATGTGGACTTTGAATGTCTGTTCAAGTGCCTCAGCGTGTGTCACCTCATCCGGGTCTGCGCCTCCCTCCTTTTGGAACGAAGGGTAATCTTTGTTGCCAACAGCCTAAGGTGAGAAATAAGTAAAACATGTCACTTCCTACTGGTGTTTTATGTGTTTTGACTGTTTTTAAATTTGGCCATGCTAAAAAACTGTAGGATTCCCATCAGTTACCTAACGTCCTAGGGACATGGACTAACTCCAAATGGTAAATAACCCAAAACCTATGTGGACTAGGCTACAGCAGTGCCTTTCGGGTGTTGCAATTAATTTACCTTACTAAATGTGTTTGCTTAAGCCGTTAAAAATTGGTATTGCTTTTCTAAGTGCACACTAATCTTTAATAATATAAATTGGAAGGAAGAGCTGGATTGAGATTAAAGATTTTCAGTAAAGTAAGTTAAATTCTAAATATTAAAAGTTTATGAGCAATCACAGAATTGTTCATCTACGATCACTAACTGGCATTAATTTGTAATTCTGTTAACATCTGAAATGCCCTCCATGTGATATGCTATACATGACGCCATTTGCTTTCTCCTCTGGCTAGCACCCTGTCAAAATGTGGTCACGCCGTGGTTGCCACACTGTATCCATTCACCTGGCAGCACACCTACATCCCTGTGCTGCCGGTGTCTATGATCGACATCGTGTGCTCACCCACGCCCTTCCTTATTGGCATCCTGTCGTGCTCCTTACCACAGCTGCAGGACCTGCCCATTGAAGAGGTGAGCTGGGTGCCTGTGGGAGAGACGGGAGCGCTGGCGAGTGAACACGAGTGGTCTTTAAGAGGGATGCAGTTGTTAACTAGTATTAATATGCAGTTGTTATTAGTACAACAACAGTTGTTATTAAGCTATCGTATTTTTGTATCTTTTTATTGAAGTGAGAAAAGTCTACAGTACACATGACTTTATAGTAAATATGTAACTTATTTATAACAGTGAACCAGGGGCTCATTGTTATTATTTTGAAGATTAGGGTTTTGGTTTTTTTTAAGTCAAACATAAAAACTACTCTGGATTAACTTTAAAAATTGTTTCAAATATAGTGCATAGGTGAGTGCCCAGAACAAAACATACAGCTCAGTGAATTATCACGATGTTGTTTATATAACCAACATTGAATTGAATGAAAACATGCCTGCCCCCAAGAAGTCCCCTTCATGCCTCCTTCTAGTCACTGTTCCCTTCCCCACGCCCAACAAAAGGTAGTTACTATCTTGACTTTTATGATGTTTATGTACTTGTTTTAGCTTATAGTTTTACATTGTAGGCATGTATCCCTAAACAATATATTTCAGTTTTGCCTGGTTTTTAAGCTTCATATAAATGGACTCATACTTTATATGTATATTTATATATATATATATATATGAAATTTTGAATGGCTTCTTTTGATCAGCATTATGTCTGTAAGATTCATCCATGTTGATGAGTGTAACAGTAATTTGATCATTCTAATTATGTGCACTATTCCACTGTGTGAAGGGACCACAAATTTTCTTACCCATCCTGCAGTCGGTAGATATCTGAGTTATTTCCAATTTGGGCTTATTATGAATAATGCTGCCGTAGATGTTCTCGTACAAGGCCCATGGTACCTATGTGCATGCAGTTCTGTGGGTATACACCTGGATGGAGTTGCCAGGTCATAGGGCTAGCACATCTTCAGCTTCAGTGAAGTCATACTGGTTCCCAAAGTCGCCGTGCCCAGCTAAACCCATCCAGCAGTGTAGACGCGTCCCCGCTGCTCTGCAGCTTCCTCACCAGCAGCACTTGTTGCCCCCTGTGTAAGTTAGCCTCCCCGGGGGTGTGAGGTGGTATTCTCGTTGTGGCTGAGTTTGCTCTCCCTGACTGCTGTGGAGGGCAAGCATCTTCCTAAGTGTTTACTGGCCATTCGAATATCATCTTCTAAAAAATTCATTCTTTCTGGATTGTTCACCCTCATTGATTTGTAAGAGGCCTTTTCTATATTTTAGATACCAGCCCCTTTGTGGCTTGCCTTGTCATTCTCCGAATTGATATTTTTTAATTCACAGAAGTTCTTAATTTTAATGTGGCCAGAGTTATCAATCTTTTCGTTTGTGGTTAGTATTCTTTGTGTGTGAGCTACTTAAGTTTTTCTTTATGTTAACTTCATGGAGATATCTGCTTACATTATCTCCTGGAAGCTTCATTATTATGCCTTTAATTTTTGTTCCTGAATCCCAGGAATTGACTTTGCCATATAAGATGGGAGGTAGGCATTGCTTAATTTTTTGTGAGACGAGTGGCCAGCGCTCCTAGTACTGCTGATTGAAAGGACTGCTCTTCCTCATCGCTCTGCTGGGTTAACCCCCCACCCCCTAGACTTATTGATATGTAATTGACCTGTAACATTGTATTGGTTTAAGGTCTGCAAAATAATGATTTGATATATGTAAATACTGTGAAATGATTAGCACAAATACATTTAGTTAACATTCATCACCTCACATAGTTAAATCTTTCCTGTGATGAAAGCTTTTAAGATCTATTCCCTTAACAACTTTCAAGTGTACAGTACAGTTTTGTTAGCTCTTCCAGGACTTATTTATCTTATAACTGGAGTTTGTACCTTTTGACCAACTTCACCCATTTCACTCATCCCTGGTAACCACCAGTCTGTTCTCTGTATCTGTGTGTTTTTCTTAGATTCTACATATAAGTGAGATTATACAGTATTCGTCTTTCTCTGCCTGGCTTATTTTCCTTGGCATAATGCCCCTCAGGGTCCACCTATGTTGTCACAAATGGCAGGATCTCCCTTTTTATGGCTGAGTAATCTTCCCTTGTGTGTATGCACACATATACTTACCTATACATACATATAAAGATAACGTCTCCTTTATCTGTTCATCTGTCAGTGGACACTTAGGTTATTTCCCTATTTGGCTCTTGTAAATAATGCTGCAATGAATATGAGAGTACATGTAGCTTTTTGAGATAGCGGTTTTATTTTCTCTGGATCTAGGCCCAAACTGGGACTGCTGGATCATATGGTAACTCTGTTTGTAATTTTTGGACGCGCCTCCGCACTGTTTTCCATAGCGGTTGCGTCAATTTACATCCCCATGAACAGCGCCCAAGGGTTCCCTACTGTCCACATCCTCAGCAGCATTTAATCTCTTATTTTGTTTTGTTTTGTTTTGTTTAATAATAGCCATTCTAACAGGTGTGAGGTGATATCTCATTGTGGTTTGATTTACATTTCCTAGATATTTACTGATGTTGAGCGTCTTCTCATGTACCCATTGGCCATTTGTATGTCGTCTTTGGAAAAAAATTGCTATTCAATTTCTCTGCCCATTTTTTAATTGGATTGTTTTTGTTAGTATGTTTGGGTGTTTGTTTGTTTGTTTTTGTTTTGCTGTTGAGGTCTTTGAGTTCTTTATATACTTTGGATATTAACCCTTTATCCAATATATGATTTGCAAATATTTACTCCTTCTCTGTAGGTTTTCTTTTCATTTTATGGATGGTTTCTTTGCTGTGCAGAAGCTTTTTAGTCTGGTATAGTCCCCACTTGTTTATTTTTGCTTTTGTTGCCTTTACTTTTGCTGTCAAGTTAAAAAAATCATGGCCAAGACCCACATCGAGATACTTGCTTCCTTTGTTTTTTTCTAAGAGTTTTATGGCTTCAGGTCCTACATTCAAGTCTTTAGTCCATTTTTAGTTGATTTTTGTGTATGGTGTAAGATAAGAGTGCAGTTTTGGGTTTTTTGCTTGGGGGGGGGTGTTTTGCACATAGCTGTCCAATTTTCCCAATACCATTTATTGAAGAGACTGCCCTTTCCTCATTTGTATATTCTTGGCTCCTTTGTTGTAAATTAATTGACTATGCATGAGGTTTTTTCTGGACTCTATTATTTTCTTTGATTTGTGTGTCCTTTTTTATGTCAATTCCGTACTGTTTTGATTACTGTGTAGAGTAGTTTGAAATCAGGAAGTGAGAGGCCTCCAGCTTTATTCTTCTTTCTCAAGACCGCTTTGGCTATTTAGGATCTTTTGTGGTTTTGTGTGAATTTTAGGATTGTTCTATTTCTCTGAAAAATGCCATTGGAATTTTGAGTAGGATTGCATTGACTCTATAGATTGCTTTGAGCAGTATGGACATTTTAACAATATTTATTCTTCTAATCCCTGAGCACAGAATATCTTTCCATCTTTAATTTCTTCCATCAGTGTCTTATAGTTTTCAGTGTATATATCTTTTACCTCCTTGGTTAAATTTATTCTTAGTATTTTATTCTTTTTGATACAATTAAAAATGGGATTATTTTCTTTTTTTAAAGATTTTTATTTATTTTTAGAGAGGGGAAGGGAGGGAGAGAAACATCAGCATGCAAGATATACCATCAATTGGTTGCCTCTCGCGTGCCCCCAACTGGGGACTGGGCCCGCAACCCATGCATGTGCCCTGACTGGGAATCGAACCAGTGACCTTTTGGTTCGCAGGCCGGCACTCAACCCACTGAGCTACACCAGCCAGGGCTATTTCACAAATTTTTAATAGTTTGTTTGAATCAGGTCCCAAATAAAGTCCACATGTTGTGTTTGGTCAGTATGTTTTTTAGTCCCTTAATCTATAGATATGTCTGCCATCACTTTTTTCTTGTAATTTATTTGTTGGTGTGTTGGTGACTTAACTTTTAGATGGGTTATAATTTTAAGTTAGTTTTGTTTAAAACTATTCCCATTGCTTGAAAGAATGAAAACACTCTTACTTACCTAGCAGTACCTAATCTATTTCTTTATGTCTGTCTCTGGTTTAACTTGCCTGGCTCCTTTATCCCATAGGTGCTGATAGTTGATCTTTGTGCAGACAAGTTCTTACAGGAGGTGAGTGGCACAGGAGGTGATTACATAACATTTGGGGGTAATTAGACAGAAAATATGTGAAAGTACTTACTTAGAGAAGATGACTCAGACAAGACTTTTCATCCCTTCACATACTTGACTTGATACAGTGGCAGCTCATACAAGATTGACCTGAAAGATTTGGCTTGGGTTTCGCTGTGTTTCCCAAAGAAGGAAGGAGGAAGCAGATAAATATCATTCTCAACTGAGGCAACCGTTCCTTCAGGTCCAGATGGGCTGGCGTATAAGCCACTAATTTAATTAAATTGAACAAGCCTGGAAAACTGACCGTTTCCACATATTCTAAACCTAAATGTGATTAAGACACAGTTTGAGCCCTTAGGCCTTATATTCTAATGGTGGAGAGGGGGTACAGACGTGCACATAAAGTTTTAGAAATGATATAATAGAAATTTATACAAGGTGCACTACTGCAGGGGCCAAAAAGAGGTGGTCATTTCTTCTGGGTGTTAAAGTGGCAGGGAGCGTTAGTAAAGCTTCTAAGAGTGGCCTTCTCTTTGTAAACTGTCTATAGGCTTGTGAGCACCGAATACAGGGTTGAAAGAATATTGCCCAAGACTTTGTCATTTTTCAAAATCACTTAGCTCCTCACATTCGAAGCGCCATTTGTTTGGGGATGAGCTTTGTAACATAGAATGAGACTCACAGATGAGAGATAATTGGTAGAAAGTGCCAGAAAATTTTATGTTATTTATTTAATGAGTTAAGGTGTGTGCACTCAATGCAGGAGTCATCATGTGTCCTGCTCAATGCAGGAGAGGAAGCTTCAGGCCCACTCGTCAGCCCAAGTCCCTTGTGGAATTTGGGGCCCTGCCTAGTGCATGTTTGAGATATTCTCTCTCAAAGGTCATGAAAAATTTCAATTTCTTCTCTTAAGGTATCGGATGAGGATGAAATTTTACCACCTAAACTCCAAGCTGCCCTAATGCAAATTTTGGAAGAACGAAATGAAATCTTGGCTCAGGAACAGAATTTCTCACAAGGTATGTGACAAGGGGCCCGAGGACTTCCAGTCGAGGCGGTGCTGCCCAGGGCCCTGCTAACGGAGACACAGAAGGAGCACGAGGTTGTGCCCGAGCCTGGAAAGGCTGCATCACTAGCTTCCCTGCGGACCGACCCTCCAATGCGCCAGGGCCCCTTCTATTTCCAGGCCTCGGCCCCTGCTCTTCCGTCCATGCTCAAGGGCCGCTGTCTCACGAGGCCTTCCCCCACTGCCCCGTCCTGTGCCATCGTAATTAGTGCAGCCGCTGTGGAAAATGCTATGGAAATTCCTCAAAAAGTTAAAAAGAGAGCTGCCATATGATCCAGCAATTCCACTTCTGGGTATTTATCTGAAGAAACCAACACCACCCGTCTGAAAAGGTGTGTCATGGCAGCTCTGAGAGTGATAGGCGAGCTACGGAAGCAGCCTAGATGTCCATCAGCACGCGAATGGATAGAGAAGATGTGTGTATACACAATGGGATTATTACTCAACAATAAAAAAGGAATGAAATTTTGCCATTTTGTAACAACATGGAGGAACCCAGCGGGTATTATGCTAAGTGAAATAAGTCAGAGAAAAACAAAGACTGTATGATCTCATTTATGTGTGGAATCTAAAAATACAAAACAAATGAATAAATAAAACAGAAATAGACCCATAGATACAGAGGACAAGCTGATGGTCACCATGGGGAGGAGATGGAGGACTGGGAAACCTAACTAACTAAATAAATAAATAAATTCTAATTACGGGGCAGTTAGAAAACTCAAACAATTATAAAGGAGAATTAAAAATATAAAATAAAATTGTGCCCATTTCCTTAGCACTCCCTGTCATTTTCCCCAACCTTATTTCTCTCCATGGCTCTTACCATCATCTGATGTGCTAGGATCTAAGTTCCATGAGAGCAGTGACTGTTTTGTTCACAATCTCCAGTGCTTTAAATGGCATTCAATAAGTATATAGATACTCAGTATTTGTTGAATAAATGGGTGAATAATAACTATAGGGTGGCTTCCTCCATACCAGGCACTGTACTAAGCACTTAGTTTACATCCTATTTCATCCTTGCAGTGTCCTTACGAAGCAGGTATCATTACTGAATTGCCGTTTTACGGATGGGAACACTAAGGCTATTGCTGATGGGTAACATTAGGGAAGGAGCAGGTTTAGAGGAATAATTAAAAGTTCAGTTTTTAATATTGAGATACCTATTGGACATCTACTACCTAGCAGACGTCCACCTGGAGACATCAAGTAGGCTTTTATAGACATGTACTTGGAATTCAGAGGAAAGATTTGGCCTGGAGACATACATTTAGAAGTTGCTCTTTTAAAGCCGTGGGAAGAAACGAGATAACCCTAGAGAGTGAGTACACATTAAGAAAATGACAAAGATTTAAGGATTGAGCTCTGGGTTGGTTGGGAATGGTGGGATTAGATTACCGACGTTTGGCAGTTGGGGAGAGGAGACGGATTCAGCAAAAGAAACTAAAAGGAGCAGCAAGTAAAGCAAAAGAAAAACCAAGAGAGCATGTGTGAAAAAACCAGGGGTACGATGTTGTAGAAGCTGAGAGAACAGAGGGTTTCATGAAGGAAAGAGCGAACAGCTATGTCTAATGCTGTGACGAGGTCAAGTAAGATGAAGGCTGAGAACTGACCAGTAGATTCGCCAACGGGAAGGAGACCTTGGTAACAGCAGATTCAGCTAAATGACGCAAAGAAAGCAGGACTGGGGAAGGTTCAAGAGAGAATTGGACTCACATGCAACTTTTTGTAAAGTTTCGATGGAAGTACAAAGGGCCAAGAATAGCTAAGACACCCCTGAAAAAGAAGAACAAGATTGAAGGGCTTACCCTACAAAACATCAAGATTAATCATAAGGTAGCAATTAGATCATTTGGTTTTGGTGCAGAATTAACAAATAGAGCAGTGGAAAGAACAGAGAGTGCACGTGCCTGAGGAGATGTGGCTCGTGTCAGCGCCAGCAATTGCTTATTAGTGGGAAAAGCCTTCACCATTGAGTAAATAACACGGGGGCCATTGGTTTTCCATATGAAAAGAAATGAATACGGGTCTGTGCCTCACATTACACACAAAATTAATTTCAGTAGTTAAAGACTTACTGTTAAGAGTAACACAAAAAGTGTTTAGGAAAGAATAGAAGAAAATAGTTTATATTTTTTAAAGATTTTATTTATTTTTAGAAAGAAGGGCAGGGAGAAAGAGAGGGAGAGAAACATCAATGTGTGGTCACCTCTCGTGCACTCCCTATTGGGGACCTGTCCTGCAACCCAGGCATGTGCCCTGACTGGGAATCGAACCGGCAGCCCTTTGGTTTGCAGGCCGACACTCAATCCACTGAGCCACACCAGCCAGGGCAGAAGAAAACAGTTTATGTATTTAGATGATAATAGATTTCTGAAATGTGGCACAAAGAGCACAAACCATAAAGGAAAAGATTGATTAATTTGACTATGTTAAATTTTTTAAATTTCCATTCATCAAGGGACACCATGGGAAATAAATTTTTAAAAACCAAGCTACAAAGTAGGTGAAGACATTTTCAACAAGTATAATTAACAAGGGAATAGAAGAGGAAACATGAAAGGCCAATAAAAATATGAAGAGATATATACAAGCTCATCAAAATCAGGGAAATGGAAATGAAAGCCCCAGTGAGATACCATTTTATACCTACCACGTTGGCAAAAATTAGAAAGTCTGAAAATATCAAGTGTCAGTGAGATTGTATAATAAATTAGTTCAGCCACCTTGGAAAAACAACTTGGTATCATCTTGTAAAGTTAAAGGCACATGTACATATTCTACAGCCCAGCAATTTGATGTTTTTACACGTGTACCCTAGAGAGACTTTTGCACGTGATAGCTAGGAAATAAGTACGGTAATTTTCATAGTGCTGTTATATGTGATAGCAAAACCTAAAAGCTGTCCATTGAGAGTGTAACATTAAAAAAGAATCTTAAAAACACTTATGGACTAAAACAGTAAGTTGCAGAAGACTGTAATGTTTTATATTATGGTTCAAGAGATACAAAACCTAACTGTATGTTGTTGGGGTTGTATGTGTGTATGGTGAAACTAATGTAAAGCAAGGGAATGACAAACACAAAATTCCAGTCAATAGTCGCCCTCTATTGGAGAGTAGTGGAGGAACAGCCCGAGAGGCTGTCACACAGGGAGTTTCAGAGATGCACGTGATGTTTTAAGCTTTGTCCTGTTCACCTCACTTCTGACCTTATGAATATTCATACATGTAAAAGAATATATAAAATATACAAAATCTACATGTTAAACCAGAAACAAAGGGTGGAAGGCAAGTTATAGAAAAACACAATTTAAAAAAAACGGAATTAGATGTAAGAAAGTGGGTATAGCAGGTATAAACAACAACTCCAAGAAATTTTGCTACAAAATGGAAAAAATGGGATAGTAACTGGAGGGGATGAGAAAGTGGGGCAAAAGTGTTGATGATAAAAGCAGTAATGGACCATGGATTCTCAGCTGCACAGTAATGAGAAGAGAAGTCTGTTGAACAAAAGATAAAAATATAGATTAGAATCAGAATGTGGTGCTGGGGAGAGACCTTAGAAACCGCACAGCCACTGTCTGTACTGTTATACAGATAGAGAGCAGCCATGAGAGGCACGGCGAATTGCCCGCCTTTGCAGAGCTGCTTCATGGTGGACTGGCTAAACCTAGGTTTCGGATCCCCAGCTCAGGGCGGAGCCCCTAGGAGAGAGCAAGAGGCATTGTGAAGGGGGAAAATACGATGTGGATATGGAAGAAAAGGGAAGTCTAAGTTGAAAATGGGGCTTGAGCCTGGAACCTGGAAGGCAATATACTGTATATTGTACTGGTTAAGAATCACCGACCTGGGAGTCACGCAGCTTCTCTACTGTTCTAGATGAGATGACTCCAGAGAGTGTTTTGAGCCTCAGTTTCCTCATCTGTAAAAGGGAAATAATAATACCTACTTCATTGGATTATTACATTTATAAAAGCACAGTACAGTGCCTGACATACCTTAATCACTCAATAAATTATTATTATGGAATACTCATGGTGCAATATGAAATGGGAAAGTTGAAAGAGAAACTGATTTGGCGGAGAAATATAATGAATATGATTTGGAACATTGTTTATTCAATTCACATTCTGCCAGTTTCCCAAAAGGACCTTATATGGTGACTTTTAGACAAATGGAACTTAAGTGCTAATGGGATAGCCAAAAACAGCGATCACGCATAGGTAGTATGAAACCATGGAAGGTGAATTTTGGTGAAATACCAGGGCTGGAGACCTAAGGTTTGGCATTAACAACATGGAAGCCAGTTCTGTCTCTACACCAATTAGCTGCTTTAGGAAAGAACTGTTGAGAAGTGAGCTGAGGACCATGCTCAGGAAGCAGGAGAAGAGGAAAGGGAAAAACGTCTGGTCCCAAAGGCAGGAGAGGAATCAGGAAATCAGGAGAGCATATATTGTGGGAGACCGGAGGACTGCGGAGAAGGCTAGCACAGATGCAGCGTGGAGCGTGAAGGAGGATAAAAATAGAAAAGCAAATAAAATGTGTCTGGTTCTCACTGGTGGTCTCAGAAGGAGCAGTTTCAGTGAAATCACAGATATGCAAGCCAGGTTTTGCTTATCAGAAATGTAATAGACGTGTATGTGTGGGAAGAAATGGAAGGTAAGAGTGGGAGCCGCTTGCATTTTGCAGGCCGTAGAGAGCGCAGGAACGCCAGGAGTGGGCGCTCCTGTGTTCGTTCCCCTCCTTTAATCGGGATTCCCTAGGCATCACTGTCATAACTAGAGCCAGTGTTCTCATAAACGCAAAACTTAGAGGACTGTTTCTTTTCTTTCTTTCATTTTGCAGCAGATGTGACACTCAACTCTCTGGTGTCTGAAGCATTTGTCAGGTTTTTCGTGGAGCTGGTGGGACATTATTCTCTGAACATGACTGTCACCGAGCGCGGGGAGCGTGTATTCCAAAGGGAGCCATTCCGTAAATCCCACACCTCCCGAAGTGTTCGCCACTTCCTGGATCTCTTCATGGAAACTCAGATGTTTGCAGGATTCATCCAGGACCGCGAGCTTCGGAAAAGTGGGGTGAAAGGTCGGTTTCCTCATAAAGTTCTCCCTTCATATTTAGTAAGCACTTGGAAAGTTGGAAAATAATGTAAACAAAAAAATATCATAAAGGTACAAGGGCTCAAAATCTGAGTTATGGCAAATATTGTTTGTAATGTTATTTTAACTACAGAGGGACATAGCAGTGAGCACAGAGGTGTATTTAATTGATCTTCAGTCTTGAGCGTTGGACAGTTTCACCGAGTGCATTTTCCTCATAGGTTTGTTCGAGGTCAGAGCTCTGCAGTATTTGGAAACAATTCCTGAGTCTGAGCCCAGTGGGGTAAACAGGATTTTGCGAAGTCTTGGTGAGTTGCTGTACTTTCCTGTTAGAAAAACATGGCTGAAAAAAGCTTTTGCAGTAAACCTGCCCCATTGCAAAAGCTTTATAGTCAGATCAATAATGTAACTCCAGACAGGCCGACCAGAAACCTGACCTCATCTTCCAAAGTGTTTTGGAGAAAATGAAGTCTCTTTCTCAGAGGTTGGGATTCTCTGTCAGAGTTGCCCATGGACTGTTTTCCTTACCTGAAGCTCCCTTATGAGATAAGAATTTGCATATCATGATTATTCCTCTTTTCTAAGTCACATTCCCGAGAGAATCTTACAAAAACTGTGGACCTTTTTCCCAGAAATATATACCTAGAGTATACAAACACATTTTGCATATAATTTTAGGGTGTTCGTGGACCTCTCCCCCGACCCTGGAGTCTGTCCATGGCTTTGAGGGCATCTGAAACAAAAGAGGGTTTCCTGCAGGACTCTAATTTTACACTTCATAAAGAAACATGGTTGTTGATGTGTGTTCAATTATTGTTAACTTTTAATTATCCAGTATAGAATTACAGTGGTGTGGTAGCCCAAAACAATGAAGAACCTATATTCTATGGTATTCACATTGGTGTTTGAAATATATGCCTCTAATTAAAATGAGGCCCTATCCATAACTAACTGAGAGACCATGGACACATTACACCATGGGCTGTTGTTCCATCTTTCTACCATGGGGTTACATTAGATCAGTGGTTCTCAGCTCTGACTATATTATTATAATCTCTGGGGAACAGTCCAGGTGACTTTAACCTACAGACAGGGTGGAAAACCACTGGATTAGATGGAGTCTGAGTTCTCTTCTACCTCTACAATTAGACACTTGGGGTGGCAGGGCGGGGGGCAGAGGCGTTTAACCACATCAACTGATAGCTTGAGATAGCAGCTTATCCTGGGCTATTCTGAACAACTAAGTTGTTAATCCTTTGCCTTAAATAATGTATAATAAAGAAAAATGAACTAATGAGAGTTCACTCTACTTTTTTCTCCCTTCAGGAAGTAAAATGAAGTTTCTGCAGAAGAAATGAAATCTTCAATTGACCATCTCACCCTAAATAGGACAGAAAGTGCCAAAGAAAATACTTTTCCAAGAGTCAGGATGCCCTGAAGTTTTCAACAAGATCCTTGGAAGCTGAAATGGTTACAGAGCGGACCAGGCTCTTGGAAGAGGACTCTCCTGTCACTGCTCTAGTAATCACTGGAGAGTTACTGGGAGTCACCTGGAACCGGTGCTCTCTTTACTCTGCCTCCAGTTTTTTCTCAAGTGGCCTTGTTTGACGCTAGGGCTTATTCTTTGTATTTTGTACTTAGGCTATGAAGGCACTTGTCTTTCATAAGGGAAAGACTTGGTGTTGCCTTTTTCAAAAACAGCTCAAAGAGGAGCGCAGTGAGAGAAATGCAGTGTGTGAGGTACTAGGGAGGCGTAGCAGCAGCGAACACTAGCCCTACACGCTGATTCTGGCCACTGAACTACCACGGCAGCTTTCGCCCTGCGGGCTGTTTGAGTTGAGCTAAGGAATATATTTATCGTATCGGTCTCTCCCGTTTTTTGTCTAACGTTCTGTCTCGGGGACTCTCACTTACGTGGAAGCCCTGTTTGTTAGAACTGTTGATGAGCGTCTCATAAAAGGAGATATCGTGCAGCTCCTCTCCTGCGTTGTGTAGCACTTGAGTAGCTTATCCCTCAAGTGGCAACATTAAACTTTTTGGAATTATAACTAATAGGAAATGTCCTTTCAGGAGCATGAAAACTCCCTTTTATTTTATTTTTTAGTGTCTACCACATGCCATGCACAGTGGTACACGTGTACATGTCATCTTATTCAGTCTTTATATCAACTTTCTGGGATAATCTGCATCTCCATACTGGAATTCAAAGAAGTTAAATAACTTCTCCAAAGTTAGACAACAGAGCCAGGACTGTCAGTTTGTGAACATGGAGAAACTTGGTTAGTCCTGAAGGTGGAAATTTGAGCTCATGGGATTGTAGCTA
The DNA here is from genome assembly GCA_004026545.1 of Mormoops blainvillei. Lineage (NCBI taxonomy): Eukaryota > Metazoa > Chordata > Mammalia > Chiroptera > Mormoopidae > Mormoops > Mormoops blainvillei. Next base: position 37,835 of record PVJD01009368.1, on the reverse strand, counting down.
TTGAACAACTTTTCTTTTAAGCTGAAGTGTAGCAGAGCCTGCTCAGCTCTGAGGGTAAGGGACTTCAAACTGTAGGTGTCTGGATGAGATTCTTTTTTGGTTCCCTAGAATTGTTTGACTTTTTGCTCTAATTAAATTGGAGTCAGAATATGAACATGCCCTGGGACAACACCAGATAATCACCCCAGCCTTTAATATCTAAAGTAGCAGTAGTGATTGGAAGGAGGAATTTGTCAGTGATGGTGCAATTTTCTTTGATGTTATAGCAAATGTCATTTTTTTTTCAACTCCTACTGATGGTTCTAACTGGCATAAACATATTTATTCAAACTTAACAAAACCTTACAATTTACGTGAGGATACAATTTGACTTGTACAGTGTTGTCATTACATCCATCCAGGTGTGCGTGGGTGGATCTGGAGCAGACACCAGTTAACATCGGTGCTATATCATTGCTATAGATGTGGGTCCAGAAGGTAGAACTGAGCCTATGTCTTTTTTTAAATGTTAAGTAAGCAACTTACCCCAGTGGGGCTTTTACCAGATATCTCCCAGTTTGGTCTCTTCTGACACTCCATCCTGAGGGAGAAGTTAGTAACTGGGAATTGAGTGTTTATAAAATGGGAGTAAGAGGTATTGCTGTGGTGGATCCTGGCCATCCCTCCGTGAGGAGACCTTTGCTTCAGGGAAGGGGGTGGTATTTTATCCCTGTGATCTGACGCTGCTTTCTTTTCCTAGGTCTGTTTTATTTTGTTTTTGTAAAGTTTTATGAATTCTGGACATGTTTGTAAAAGAATTGCTCAAGATTTGTATAAAATGTTGTTTACAGTTCTTTTAATGAATAAATACAAAAATTCCATGGGTCTTTTGGAGAATTTTAAATAAAATTGCTTATGATATAAAGATATTTTACTTCACTTAAATCTATAGCTAGCATATTTGTGTAATAGGTTAAAAGGTAATCCAGTGTCACTTTTTGCAAGTGACATGATTCTATATATAGAAAACCCTAAAGACTCCGCCAAAAGAACTATTAGAAACAATAAACAAATACAGTAAAGTTGTAGGATACAAAATCAATGTATAAAAATCCACTGCATTCCTACATTCTAACAAAAAAACTTCAGGAAAAGAAATGAAAATAAAACAATTCCTTTTGCAATTGCAACAAAAACAATAAAATACCTAGGAATAAACTTAACAAAGGATGTGAAGGAGATATATACTGAAAATTACAAAGCATTATTAAAAGAGATTGAAAAAGGTACAATGAAATGGAAAGATATACTGTGTTCATGAAAGAATCAACGGTTAAAATGGCCATACTACCCAAAGCAATATACAGATTTAATGCAGTGCCCTTTAATACCCAATGGCATTTTTAAAGCAATAGAAGAAAATATCCTCAGATTCATATGGAACAACAAAAGATCCTGAATAGCCAAAATAATCCTGAGAAAAAAGGATGAAGACAGAGGTATCATACTACCTGACTTCAAATTATATTACAGAGCTACAATAATCAAAACAGCATGATGTTGGCAGTAAAACACACCAATGGAACAGAATTGAGAGCCCAGAAATAAACCATATGGATATGGGTAAACAATTTTTGTCAAAGGAGCCAGAAACACACAATGGAGAAAAGAAACCCTCTTCAATAAATGGTGCTGGGAAAATTGGAAAGCCACATGCAGAGAATGAAACTAGACTGCAGTTTTTCCCAATATACAAAAATTAATTCAAATGGCTCTGAAACAATAAATTACATAGAAGAAAACATAGGTACTAAACTCATGGACCTTGATCTTAAGAGAAGATTTTATTAACTTGACCCCAAAGGCAAAGGAAATAAAGGCAAAAATAATTGAATGGGACTATATAAAAACTTCTGCACTGCAAAAGAAACCACCAACAAAACAAAAGGCTACCAACTGAATGGAAGATGATATTTACAAATGACAGCTCTAACAAGGGTTAATAATTCAAAATATATAAAGAACTCATACAACCAACACCAAACAAACAATCCAATTCAAAAATGGGCAGAGGACCTGAACAGACACTTGTCCCAAGAAGACATACAGATGACCAACAGATATATGAAAAGATGCTCAACTACACTAGCTATTAGGGAGATACAAATCAAAACTACAATGAGATACCTCCTCCCACCTGTTAAAATGGCTATTATCAACAAGACAAGTAGTAACAAGTGTTAGAGAGGTTGTGGAGATAAAGGAACTCGCATTCAGGGCTGGTGGGAATGTAGACTGGTATAACCACTATGGAGAACAATCAGAAAATTAGGAATAGAATTACCATGTGACCCAGCAATCTCTCTCTGGGTAGCTACCTGAAAAACTTGAAAACATTTATTTGCAAATGTAAATGTACCCCTGTGTTCACTGCAGCATATTCACTGTGGCCAAGATGTGGTAACTACTGAAGTGTCCTTTGATAGAGGATTGGATAAAGAAGATGTAGTATGTATATTCTAAGGAATGCTGCTGAGCCATAAGAAAAGATGAAATACTGCCATTGTGACACCAAGGATGGACCTTGAAAATATTATGGTATGTGAAATAGGTCAGTCTGAAAAAGCTAAGAACCATGTGATTTCACTCATGTGGGGTATAAAACAACCTCAGACAGAGACAACAGTATGGTGGTTACCAGAGGGAAGGTGGGTTGGAGAGTTATAAAGGGAGGCACGTGCATGGTGATGGAAGATGATTTGACTTGGGGTGATGAGCACACAACACAATGTACAGATCATGTATCACAGAAATCTACACTTGAAACCTACATAATTTTGTTTACCAATGTCACCCCAATAAAGCCAATAAAATAAACAAAAGCTAACCACCCTCCTTGACCCTAAACTAACCAGACTTAATAACGGTGGCCATTGGCGGACAAAGCCTGAGTTTAGATTGCTCACTGGTTAGGGAATATCCCATTACCAGGTGTCCTAACAACAAAATGATTGGATTTTTATAAATGCCCTAAAGGCAATGTGACAGGATTTTTAAAAGCTGGAGTTAGCAGTTTATCAATCTCGCCCTGGTGTAGAGCAAGTACCTTTTGTCAGACCAGAAACCTGAATTTTAGCTAGCAACTGGCGCCCACTTGTAGCGTTTGTGAAAAAACTGCAATTATCCAATGCATAGTCTCAGGGCGCCGAGAACAAGGGGGGGTAGGACACGTAAGTGCGAGGGGAGAAAAGATGAAGAACAGAAGGTTGGAGGTTAGAGGAGTAAATCGAGGTAGAAAACCCGTTTCTCTCTCCCCGCCAAACGCAGCAGCCAGTTCCCTCCGAAAGTTGTAGAAGGTTCCCTCCCAGATTTCTGCGTCCTGGAAGAAACCCAAAGGCCCACGGCCGAACAAATTACTGCGCGTCGGAAACCTAAGAGTTTAGGGTTCCTAAATGTGACGTCACGCCCGACCAAAACAAAATGGCCCTGCGCTTTCTAGCAGCCGGGAGAGCGCGCCTTCAAAATGAGCAACTGAGCATGTGTCAAAGCCGAGACGCACGCGACGTAAATCGTCTGCGGCTGGCGCACGCGTCCTGAAACGGGCCTGAGCCTGCGCAGACGCGGAAAACTTCGGCGACGTTAAGCATGGCGGGCACTGGGCTGGTGGCTGGAGAGGTTGTGGTGGATGCGCTGCCGTATTTTGACCAAGGCTATGAAGCGCCTGGTGTGCGGGAAGCGGTGAGTTCGGGTGTCCGTGTAGGTGACTCAGCGCTCGCCGGCCCCTAGGGCTGGAAGAAGCACCTTACAATTTGCTGCCCCAACACTGGCCCTTGTTCCCGTTCTCAGGCTGCGGCGCTGGTGGAGGAGGAAACTCGCAGATACCGACCTACGAAGAACTACCTGAGCTACCTGACAGCGCCGGATTATTCTGCCTTTGAAGTAAGTGTGATGTCTTGAGCCGAGCGTACGGGCCAGGATTCCTGCGGATCTTTCTTTTGGATTGAGAGCCTTACCCGCGTTAAAGTGACGTAGCTCGCATAGATACTGTCAGTCCATTGAAAACAGCCGGGTAGAAAAGCTTTCCCCGGGGTTCTTATTCTGAGATCCACAGAAGGACTTTCTGAGGCTCCGCGAATTACCTAATAATGCAAAAAAATGAGGGTGTACGTTTTTCTGAGATAGGTTCCTTGCGTAAATTCCCAGGGGGATCCTCTAAGCTCTGAGGTCCACTGGAAGACAAGTGATGTAGAGCTTTGAAATGTTTGAATCTAGTTGCCTTAGCTCCTGAGCACCGCTGGAGGGCGGCCTCCGTATAAAGCCTGGAGGCTTACAGAATGTGAGTGACGGAAGGGACCGACTGTGTGTGTCTACGTAATATGCTATTTACATATTTTTAAAGCCTAGAAGTGCACCCAAGATAATACTTAGGGTCTAATCAGCCAAACTTAGTAGAAAATATTTTTAAATTAATGGGTTCTGTTAAGCATTTTTATATATATATATATATATATATTTGGAGTCGTCATCCCCCCCCCTTTGTAGGTAACCATTTATTTATGAAAGAATTCTGTCATTAAAACGCAGTATTTATATTGAAGTAAAAAAAAAATTGGTTAAGTTTTAATTAGGAGAGAGATGTTCCTATGATATTTTCCCATGTTTTTCTAAAAATATTGTTACCAAATACAGATATTACTGCATCAAGAACCAAGTGCAGTAATGCTTTCTTATTAGATTGACTTCTGAAAGTTTCAGATATTACATTCAATCACAAACTTTTAAACACTTGAACCAATTTTTAGCTTTTTTAAATACAACATATGCTTCCTATCTTTATATTTAGTATACTGATTATTTGATCCTCTTTAATAATAGGAGCCTGTGAGTATCCTGGGCTCCTCACTCTCTCAGTCCTAAAAATAGCATTGTGAACTATATAATTGTTTATTATTCCCATTTTTTAGATGTGATAACTATAGCTTGGAGAAGCTAACTGAATTGCTCAGGCCCTAATCCACTCCTCAAACTGGCTTTGAAACTGCTATTCATGAATTCATTTAACAGCCATTTGTAAAGGTCTCTTCTGTGCCCGGTAGCAGGGCACAGGTTAGACAATGTCCACACTCACAGAGGTTACCCTCCAGAGCATGACAACAGAGAATTAGTTAGAAAATTAGATCATTGATAAAACTATGCAAAGAGTTAAAGAAGCGATGTGCTACAGTAACTGGGAACTACTTGTGTTAGGGTAGTTGGAGAAGGCCTGCCTATCTCAGCTTGAGTGGGAGTGCTCCACGGCAGGGATCTTTTTTGCCGTCTTCACCGGCTGTATCTTCCTCACTTAGAACAGTGCCTGGTACACAATAGGCACCCAAATATTTACCAATTAAAGAACTTCTAAGGCAGTTTCATTTAATGAATGCTTAGCATGTGCCAGACGTGCCTAGAGTTCTTTTCCTAACTTAGCCCCATTAGTGTTGGCTCGGTCTTTGGAGAAAGTTGAATTAAAACTCCAGATCTGTCATTTCCTAGCCATGTGAGTTAGGTAAGGCTCCTACGTTAGTATCTTAAAATGTTTGTACTGCACTTTTGTAGTGTCTCTCCTGTCTAATTGTTAGTCGTTATTCCTTGTCTGTCACTGTGCATAGCCTCTAGTTAGGGTACTCTGGCTTTCTGCAGGAAATTAGATAATTACATTTTCTTAGAGCTCTGTGTAACTCAGCAGTAGTCAAAAAAGGGGCTTTCTCCAATAAGAATGCTTAATGTAAAACTTTGAAACAAGGAAGGTGGGCTTCTGGAAGGAAGGCCCTTTTTGCTTACTCTTTAGTCTTATTGTTGAGAAAGTTGAATCCTTCAAAAAGCTGAAGTTACATAGGATAACTGAGATACAACTATAAATATTTCACTTAAACAGTTATTTATATTCAGGGCTGGAAATGTATAGAACAAATGGAATAGGATATTGACCAAAACATTGGACCCCAAAGAAATAGAGTTATACTACGTTTTTTTTTTAAACTAGTAAAATTGTCAGAGCAGATAGGAGAAACCAGTTCATTTTGCCCATTTCCTCATTCTCCACTCTTTGCAAAGAGTAAAGTGTGAAAACAGCAGCCAGGACCGAAAAAGAAACCGTAGGCTTAGGCTCATAGTTCCAAAGCAGATTATTTTATACCCAAGCCCTCTCTTCCCCATCCCCGAAGAGTACTTAGATCCATGGTTCTCAACAGTGGCGTTACCTTATAAGCAACTGGTGAGATAAAAAACAAAAATTATAATCATGTCCAGTCTCTACCTCAGAACAATTAAATGGGACTGGGGGAAAGGGGTTGGGCTGTGGCCGAGATTGGAATTGCTTTCCAAGCTCCCAGCTGATTCTCTTGTGTTCCCGGGACTGGGAACCACTTATCTAGGATCAGTCCTTTGCTCTGTGGGCCCCGTTATACATGAAGTGTGTGCACATGTTCTCCAGACCCTAGTGAGCATTCAACCCAGAGAACACCTGTGAGAAGGGGCATGATCCATTGTGATGGGTAATATAAAGTATAAATATTTAAGTAGGTTACATTCATTATTTGTTCAGTGGTGGTTAATTTTAATTTGTGTGATTTTGGAAACAATTCTTTCTCCAATTTATACATCAGACCGACATAATGAGAAATGAATTTGAAAGACTGGCAGCCCGACAACCAATTGAACTGCTCAGTATGAAACGGTAAGTACTGTTTCTGGGTTCGGCTGGGCTCAAATTGTTGTTTACTTCATCTTAATTTTTTTAGTAAAACTACGGTAGCCATGCTAATGTAAATGTTGAAAAGGAAAAGTCCTTGTCTGTTTTCATATATTTGTTTTTTTCATGTAGTAGTGTTTCATGTAATCTTGTGTTAATGTTCAAAGATATTCTTTGCACCATTATTTAAAAATGCGAGTATTTTAAAGTCCAACCACAGGGGAATGGTAAATTGTAATGAAGTTCATATTTAAGATTTCCCAGGGAGCCCTGGCTGGAGTGGCTCCTCAGATTGAGTGCTGTCCTGCGAACCAAAAGGTCACTGGTTCGACTCCCAGTCAGGGCGCATGCCTGGGTTTCAGGCCAGGTCCCCAGTTGGGGGTGTGTGAGAGGCAACCAGTTGACATATCTCTCACATATCTCTTTCTCCCTCCCTTCCTCTCTCTCTAAAAGTAAATAAAGTCTTAAAAAAAAAAAAAAGATTCCCCAGGGGAATGTTTTTCACTGCCGAAATGAGCCTAGTGGCTTCTGACTATGCCTGCCTCACACTTACATTGCAGCTTTAGCAAACACAGAGCCCCTAAAGGGTGTGACTTCAGTTCCACCGTCCCCTCTCCAGTGCCATCTCACTACAGAACTGTTTCTCCTTCCTCAGGACAAAAACCAGAACACCCGCTGAAATGGACAATCGGATTGCTTAGCAGCTGAGGCCCTTTCAGCTCTAAAATACTATGGAATAATGAGAAACACGAAGTCATCTGTCAGAGCCAAGTCCTTGGGTGGGGGCCACAGAGGAGAAGGGCTGTCCTCTCAGTGCGTGTGTAGATTGTGGGGGTGATTCGAGCCTCTGGAACCAGAGGGCCAGATTCCTTCTTTCTTGTGCTCTGGTTCCTGTATGACCTGGGTAATGAAGGCAGAACAACTTCCAAGACTCCTTGGTTCTCCCATTTCCTGGGGCTTCTCCAAAGATTTTCACGATAGTAGCTCCTTTAGGGCTGTATGTTTCAAACCACGGGCGATGACCCGTTAAGCTGCAGGTTGTGAAGTAAAGTAAGATACCACAGTACTGTTGAAAGGAAATAGGATAGAAAATGTCAGAATGCATTACATGTAAAGTAAGTATTGTTTTGTAACATGTGGGTTCAGCTACGTATTTGTATAGTGGATCACAGTGTAAAATATTTCTTACGGTAGATGGTAGTCAGTATTTGTGAAAAATACTATATATATAAAGTATGTGTTCAGCTTTTTTTTTTTTCAAACCAGCTTACTTCTTGATCCCACTTGCATAAGCCCTGAATTTTTCATGAGAATAATTGGAGTTTTCACAGTATCTAGTAAAAATACTTAAATGGAAATAAAAACTTGGTTTGTAGGAACTCAGTAGTGATGAACTGAGATCTGTGAAGCGTATTTGCTGACTCTGTGGTCAATGTTGACGGCCTGGGTAGCGTGAAGAGAGAACAGAGTGAGGTTCGGTTTGTCTCTAGAGGGTGTGGGTACTTGGGTGGGAAGGCGGATGGGCCGTAGGTGTGTTTTACAAAACTAATAGCATAGTTTTGTGTGTGTGTGTGTTGTGTCCTACTTTTTTCCCTTGCCATATTACAAACACCTTAATGTTTTAAGTATTCAGTAACATCGTTTAATATCTAACATAACCACCCTTTGTATGAGTGTAGCTTAGTGAATCAGTTCACATGGATGTGGACAATTTTTGTGACTGAATATATTTTTGCTAAATCTTGTTTGTACCAATAGATTGTTTCTCAGGATAAATAGTATCATATGTCTGCATCTTATCTTCAGCCTTGGGCAGTTTTTCTAGTGTGCACAGGCCCCTGAGGCATTCTGTTGGGAAGAGAAAGGCCTGGGGGACTAAGTAGTTACATTGTTCTTTAATTTCAGATATGAACTTCCAGCCCCTTCTTCGGGTCAGAAAAATGACATCACTGCATGGCAAGAGTGTGTAAACAATTCCATGGCCCAGTTAGAGCATCAGGCGGTTCGGATCGAGAATCTGGAACTAATGTCACAGCACGGATGCAATGCCTGGAAAGTGTATAATGAGTAAGAAGCCGTTTGCTGTTTCTGTGAAACCCATTCTGCCCACGGCTTTGCTGTTTAAAATGTGGAAAGTAGGGTTGGGGATGTGGGATAAAATAGGAGAGCTGAACTTTCACTTGGAATCATGTCCTAGAACCACAGTCCCTGTGAACGTCTCTGCTTTGAGACCCCCTCAGAGTTTGAGTGCTAAGGGGACTGAACCTGAATACCACGTTTATTGTATAGTGTTCTGTAAAAGTGGCCTTGAATACTAAGTAAGCAAATACTGTTTCGTTTCTCCTGGGGGAAATATGTACATATCCACATATACTCCTATTGCATAGATTATAATCTTAAATCCTCAGTACAGTTCATCCTGGCATATTCTGTTTTCTTGAATTTTTAAAAGCGAAAACTAGAAGTGTTAAGTAACTTGCCAGAGCTGGAAATTAAAGTCCGTCCTTTGGTCACCTCTGTGCGAGACCTGACACAGGAGGGCAGAGCCTCTCCTCGTCGCACTTCAGCTGGGAGCACGTGCCCACTGCTCACATTTCCCACTGCTCACTGCAGGTGTCGATTTTGAGGTTCCAAATAAATTTGAGTGGGTAGGAGAATTCATAAATGCAGAATCTGTAAATAATAAGAACTGACTATAAGTAGAGAATACCAAAAACGAAGTGCCAAAGCAAACCGCCGCGCTTCTATTTCTGTCCCACGTAACGGGCTTTAGCTTCAGATTTTGTTGCTCATGCAGGGTTCAGTTTCCCTACTTGTGACATTTGGTAGTGAGATGATTTCTGCGGCCCTCCGAGCCCTAAAATCCTGAGCGTCTGTTAGCAGTTTAAGGAGAAAAGGCAGTTAAATCTCATGACTGAATAAAACCATTTATTGAGAATCACAAAATTATAAATGCCTTTTCTCAAATTTTCAGAATTGTGTTTTAAATTTTTATGGTCACATAAGTATCCAGTGGGCAAAATCCAGCGTTTGGGAAACTGCAGAACAAACAATTCAGTTTCTGTTGTGAATTATGTTGCAAGGGGGATAAATGAGAAACGGGATCAGGGTGGTAAAGAAATTTGAGATCTTTTTTAAAAAAATGTATTTTAAAAAATGGAAAAATGTCAACTTTTTCCTAAGATTTATCTAGTTGAGGAGACAAGGTGTTCTGTGTCAAATAACCAGTCACCCACTTTTAGCGATATGTGGGAAGTCCTTCATCGTTTGCATGGTCTGAACTACAAAGATCCAGAGAAGAGACATTAAGAATTAGGGTCATTAAGAAAGGGTGAGATTTGGCCCTGGCTGGTGTGGCGCAGCGGATTGAGCGCCAGCCTGCGGCAGGTCGCCAGTTTGATTCATGGTTGGGGCCCGTGCCTGCGTTGTGGGCCAGGTCCCCATTTGGGAGCATATGAGAGGCAGCCAATCAGTGTTTCTCTTGCGCTCAGTGTTTCTTTTCCTCTCTTTCTCCCTCCTTTCCCCTCTCTCTAAAAACAAAATCTTTTAAAAAAAGAAAAAGAAAGAAAGGGTGAGGGGTTTGACATTTAGAGGAGAGCAAGAGCAATCCGGAAGTGGCAGAGAACATGGACACGGGGCTGCTAACAACCCCATTAAATTGAGTCGAACATTGCTTTCAGCTTGCCTGGAAACCTTTCATAGTTTCCCATCACCTGCAAGGTAAGGTTGAGACTCTTTAACATGGGTTCAAAGCTGTACCTCAGTTGTAGACTTCAGCGCCAGCCAAACTAGCCCTCTCCTGAATGTCATAAAATCTGCCTCTGAGCTCTTACTCATGCCTTGCCCCCGCCTGGAATGTCTTTACCTGCTTGACCCAAATTCAGTTGATTTGAGGCCCAACTCAAACGTACTCCCTTGCCCTGGCCGGGTGACTTGGTTGCAGCATTGGCCGTGCACCGAAAGGTTGCGGGTTCAATTTCCAGTCATGGTACGTACCTGGATTGCGGGTTTGAGCCCCAGTCAGGTGTGTATGGGGCTCTCTCTCCCTCCCTCCATTCCTCTCTCTGAAATCAATAAAAACATATCCTTGATTGAAAATAATAATAATTTTTTTAAACTACTTCCTTGTCTTCCCTGATTGAAATTCTACCTCTGTTAACCTTCTCCCTCTCTGAAGTAACTGTGCTAATGACTGTGCACATCACTGGCTTTTCTCTTAGTCACTCAGTGCTCCGCAGTGCTGGCCATCCCCCCGAGCGTCATACCTGGTCTCCTTCAAAGCCAGTGGGTGCTGCTCCGGAGCTGGACTGTGTATCTTAGCAAAGTACATTTTCTTTCTTCAGAAAGGGTTTGGAGGCGTCAAACACTGGGCAGAAAAGCTTTTAGCTCTAAGTAGGTCTCGGTGCAGGACTGCTAAAAAAAAAAAGTAGTATTTTGTTAATGAGGAGAGAATTCTGTACTTGGGACTAAAGGGGAACCTTCAGGGTCAGCTGCTGATTTTACAAGTAAGCAGGCCTAGCCCCCTGGGATGTCAAGTGAGTCATCCGAGGACACGGAACTATTTAGGGCATAGCTGGAGCTAGAACCACTCACTCCTGTGATACAGTGCAGTACGTTTTCATAGCAATATTCAGAGTATTTAAGGATGTACCTGTACACCTACGAGGGGGCGGGGCCCAGCGCCAGCCTGCGAACTGAAAGCTTGCCAGGTCAGTTTCTGGTCGGGGCACATACCTGGATTGTGGGCCAGGTCCCCAGCTGGGGGCGTGTGAGAGGCATGCAAGTGATGTATCTCACACATTGATGTTTCTGCCCCTCTGTTCCTCCCTCCCTTCCTGTCTTTCTGAAAATAAAATCGCCAACAAAAAGAGGAAAGCTCCCTGATAATGGTCAGTTTTCTCCTCTCTAGTTAGCAGTAGACAGGAGGGGAGAATGACAAGGTAAAGATAGAGAAAAGGGGAGTTTAAAAGGGTATACTCATCAGATATTTTCCATCTTGTCTATGAAAAGTAATGACAGTTGAAGAAATGATTTAAGTTCAGAAAATCAGAGTATCAGTAAACTCCTTAAAAGGCCTGAAATGGAATTCAACTTTAATACTATGTTACTTAACCTTTCTAAGCTTACTTTCCTCATGTGTTGAAATAGGGATCATCATACCTACCTCAAAGAATTCTTGTGAGAATTAAACTGGCTGACTGTGTGTGGTGTCTAACATGGTGTTTGGCGTGAGTGCTCAATAAGTATTGGGTTGTCCCAAAACTCCATTTAGTTTTTTCTGTACAGTGGCTCTAGTAATGCAACATTGTCTTTTAACTTCATTTGAAACAGCCTTGTTAGATTGTATTGTGACAGCTACCATATCATCATACATTTTAAAAAAACACCAAAATTGGTAAGTTTTTGTGCAGCCATTTGAATATTAAACATGGAAGAAAATACACATTTTTGGGGTATTATGCTTTATTATTTCAGGAAACATAAAAATACAATAAACTCAAAGACTTGCGCAGTGTTTGGATAAGGTGCTATAACTGATCAAGTGTGTCAAAAGGGGTTTGCAAAGTTTCTTGATGATAATGACACTTTGGCCAAATAATTCTGCTGTGGGGCTGTCTTCTGCATTGCAAGATGTTTAGCAGCACCCCTGGCCTCTCCCCACTAGAAACCAGTGCAGCGGGATATAGCCAACATACTAAAAATATCCAAATCAATAAATTTATTGGGGAAAATGAAAAATGTGTCTTTTTTGGAAAAACTAAACAGACTTTTTGGCCAACACAAATATTAACTATTTTTAAGCAGGAAAATTTGACCTCGTGTCAACTAGATAGTTCACCTTTAGTTGGTACCATTAGATTTTAACACACCTTAATCTGATTTTTCTTTCTCTTCCCTAGAAATCTAGTTCATATGATTGAACATGCACAGAAAGAACTCCAGAAGTTAAGGTGATTTTCCTCCTCTTACTTCAGAACAAAGTTTAGGTGAGCCCTTAATAAACAGAGTGAGAAGAAAAAGGAGCCACTGGATCGTAGTCACTTGAGAGTAAGCAGTTGATCCCCTCTCTGCCCAGCGCCTGGTGCTGGGCTCGCCCCCACCTGCGTGGCGCAGGGACAGACCTGAGGTCTGAAGGCACCTCTCCTAAGTCACTGGCAATTTACCTGTCTGCAGACATTGGAGAGGGACTTCCAGAAGGGGGAAAAGGTGCAGGGTAGCATGTATATTCTGATTTCTGTTAAAAACAAACTGAACTGTACATTTGTGCACATACACATGTAGGAAAGTTTGGGAGGATAGCTGCCAAAGACTAAACAGCAGTCATCGGGGGACACGTGGGAGGAAGAACTTCCATTTTTAACCTGTGTGTGTGTGTTTAATCTTTCACAATAAGCATGTTTTATGAAATTTAATTGAAAAATAATTAGAAGAAAGTTAACTTCTGGAATTAATCTATGACTTCACATATCTAAGAAAGATGTTGTGTATTATATTGACCATAGATTTTTTTCCTGTTGATTGTAGTCAACAGAAAATGTTAAAATGTAGATGAGTTGCATAAGTAATTTTTTTTACAGGAAACATATTCAAGATTTAAACTGGCAGCGAAAGAACATGCAACTCACAGCTGGATCTAAATTAAGAGAAATGGAGTCAAAGTGAGTACCTGCAATTCCATCATCTTTTAAATTGCTTAGCAAATTTAAAATAAAAATTCCACAATCTGATTCAAGCGGTATTCAAATGGGTTGCCACACGTAAGAGAAAGGCTGCTTTCGGAGTCCCGCCCTTCACTCTCTGGCCTATTTCTGAACCTGGGCCTGGAGGGCAGTGCAAGAGTTGCGAACAAAACCTCAATCCAACCTGAATCACTGCTAATTGACTCTCTTCTGAGAGGTCCTGTTTTCAGTCCCATTGTTTCTGCTCTGAATGAGGTTCCGCCTATTTTTAAAGGAAAATGATCAACTACTCTTAGCTTGCAGAAGGGGGATTTAGTGCTTTCTACCCCATGTTGTATATTAGGCATCTTTTTGTATTTTTTTCCCAAGCAAATCTTCTAAACGCACATGTGTGTTTCTTTTTATTCATCTTAGAGATTTTTTTCCCCAGGAGAAGTTGCCTTAAATCTCTGAACTTTTTCTAATCGACTCTAGAAATTTCTCCACCATTTTTAAGTATTGCTTCTGCTCTGTTTTCTCTCCTTTAAAAAAAAAAAAAAAGATTTTACTTGTTTATTTCTAGAGAGAGGGGAAGGGAGGGAGAAAGAGAGGGAGAGAAACATCAGTGTGTGGTTGCCTCTTATGCGCCCCCTACTGGGGACCTGGCCTGCAACCCAGGCATATGCCCTGACTGGGAATTGAGCCAACGACCCTTTGCTTCACAGGCCGGCACTCAATCCACTGAGCCATACCAGTCAGGGCTCCTTTTCTCTCCTTTAAATGGAAGTATTATTCCATTTAAAGTACTATCTTCCTTGCCCTGGCTGGCGTCGCCGAGTTGGTTGGAGCATTGATCCGTACACCAAAAGGTTGGGAGTTTGATTCCTGATCAGGGCACATACCTAAGTTGCAGGTTTGATCCCCAGTTGAGGCAGGTGCAACCAATCAATGTTTCTCTCTCACAGCTGTGTTTCTTTCCCCACCTTCCTAAAATCAGTAAACATTTTTTAAAAATACTGTCTCCCCTCCTATATCTTGAATTCTTTTTTTTTTTAATCTTTTTTTAAGATTTTATTTATTATTTTTAGACAGAGGGGAAGGGAGGGAGAAAGAGAGGGAGAGAAACGTCAGTGTGTGGTTACCTCTCGTGCACCCCCTACTGGGGACCTGGCTCTCAACCCAGGCATGTGCCCTGACTGGGGAATCAAACCAGCGACCATTATGTTCACAGGCCGACGCCCAATCCACTGAGCTACACCAGTCAGGGCGAATTCTTTTTAATTTCCTTAATAAAACACTTTATTTCTAAATAATTATAGAATCACATGCAGTTGTAAAAATAATGCAGAGAGATCCTCTTTACCCTTCACTTTCCCCAGTTGTGCCTCATTTTTTTCAAAGGTTAAACGTGAATGTTAGTGTTACGGCCCTGGCTGAAAATGTAAGTCTAATAAACTGTTCTAAGAGAAACTTTACAGTGAGTAATTTTGCTTTTGTTTTTCTATTTTAGTTGGGTGTCCCTGGTCAGTAAGAATTACGAAATTGAGAGGACTATTGTGCAGTTAGAAAATGAAGTCTTTCAAATGAAGCAGCAACATGGAGAGGCCAACAAAGAAAATATCCGACAAGACTTCTGAAAAGACAGCTTAATTCGGTGGGTAGAAAGGAAGGCAGGTTGGGCTTTTACAGAAGATCAGACACTGGTCTGTGATGGACATCATCTTACGGAAATCATCAGTGGTGTTTAGAAACCATAAAAAGTGGACCGTTAGGTTCTCTTTGTACATTAGCAAAATAAAAAATTTCAACTGGGTATTATTTTGCCATTTAAAAAAAAACTCTTCAGATTTTCAAAATAATATGACTTTAGCACAATATATCATCCATAGAATTAATTTTGAGCCACTTAGACCATATTTTGTATCCAGGAAATCCTCGTTGAAAGTTTTCAGCATGTACAAGAAGTTGGAAACTTGGTTTATGTATTTTTCAAATAAAGAGGTAGTTCACAAATTCTTGATTAGCAAACAAGACTTTAGAAATACAGTGGCTCCATGTATATCAGCTTTCATCATCCTCCCCATGGGTAACAGTTTCATGAAGCTTAATATGTGCTGAGCATTGTCCTGAGTGCTTTAGGTAGATGCGCTAAACTTACATGAATAAAACAATCATTCGATCCTCAAAAACCTTCGATTTCCTGCCCAATTCAGAAAAAGTATTTGCAGCATATCAAAGGATAAATAGTCTTCATGTATAAAGATCTTCACAAGTCACTGCTACGTATTTATTTTTATGATGGGGGAAGAATTACATTTTAATTTTAACAGGTTTTTTGTTTTATTTTTTAAAGATGGTGTTGAGCAGCAGATGTAATCTTTTCTTTCTTTAGCGATTGTCCCTAGAGTGTTCGGTCCACCACGGCCGAGGCTAATTTGCTGCACTTTTTTCCGAGCCCAAAGAAATTGTATGTTCTGCTCCTCCTTGACCGAGAGACCAGATTTTAGGTCATCTCTGCCCGTGGCCAAACGCCTCTTTCTGTGTGATGCTCTCTCACAGCCCTCCTCTGTTGTGTTGTACTACTTGCTAGTAAATCCTAGTCTAGTGTAGTGACCAGCTTGGAAAGCTTGCGTATTTCCTTGGCCTGGGTGAGTTTGGTGTACTGGATTCAGGATGTATTACTCCGTAGAAAGCAGCACTACTAATAAATGACAAATGGCTAAATAAGACTGATAATTCTGGGGTTTTTTAAGCCGGTCATGCTCAGAATTTTGTCCCGCTGATTGAGATTCCTTTCCTGTTCCTAAAACTATGTAGAGTCTGTGAATGGCCCTAACAATCTGCATGACAATGTAGGGACTCTGGCAAGTGAACCAGCTTCACCTCTAAACCTTCCGTGTGTGAGCCAATAAATAACCCATTTTGCAAGTCACTCTGAGTTGGATTTTCTATCACTGGAAACAAACCATTCTAACTTAAGTCTCTCAAGATAAATACCCAGGTTAGTTTTTTCTGAAGAGATTTAACATATGCAGCAAAACTTAATTTTTACAACGTTTGTCTCACCACAGACAATTCGGTTTGGGATATCTTCTGTTGCCATCCTACAAGGGAAATATTGGGCAGAGATCAGAGTGACACAGACCATAACCTGTCAACTTCAGAAATTGAGCTTTCTAACCCATATGAAGGAAATCTTTCAGTAACCGTCAAGTTCACTGGCATAGTTGTAATTTGTTTTAAATATTTTAATCAAATTACCACTTGTAATTTTTTAAATTTATTTTTAATTTTTATAAAATACATGTGCTTTCTCTTCTTTCTCTGCCCTGCCCCTCTTCTCCCTTCTCCCCTTCTGTTCCAATCCAATATTATTGCTACCCCCAAACTTGGTATAAAACAATTAACAAGCATTTATTACTATTTCTCACAGTTCTGGGGATTTACTGTGCTCAGGTAGAGAATACTCAGGCTTTTTAGTTTTTCTCCAGGGTTTCTTGTACAGTTCTTTTTGCAGGTAGTGGCGAGGACTAGTGTCCTCTTGATGGAGTCTTCAATCCTGTCTTGCACCTGGGCTGGGAGGCTCACTCAACTGGGCTCTAAAGACATGCCAGAGTCTAGTAGAAGCTTTATTACCTTCTGTGGCTTGGCCTTGGAAGTCACACTATTACTTCTGCCCCATTGTATTAGAAGCAAATAAGTGAGGCCAACCCACATTCAAAGGGAGAGAAATTGGGTTCCACCTCAGAAATAGTGTTGAAGAATTGGCGGATGTGTTCGGTGTTTTTTAAACAGACATTTTGGCCCTGACCGGTGTGGCTTGGTGGATTGAGTGCCAGCCTGCAAACCAGGATCCTGGCCCTCAATGCAGGGATGGTTCGATTCCCCAGTAGTGTACATTCCTGGGGTGCAGGCCAGGTGCCTGGTTGGGGGCATGCAGGAGGGAACTGATCAATGTTTATCACATCAGTGTTTCTCTCCCTCTCTATCTCCCTCCCTTCCCCTATCTCTAAAAGTAAATAAAATAAAACTTGGACATGTTTAATACCCCTCCCACTCCCTTCCCAACAATTCAAGCGGGGGGCAGAGCAAAGAAGGTGCCCCTGTAAGAAGAGGGGAAGGGACAGAGAAATGCAGGCAAGACAACGTGAAGACGTAGCCTGGAACAAGGAACCTACATGCTACGGAACGCGGGCAACCACCAGGAGCTGGGAGAGAGGCATGAAACCAGTTATGCCTAGAGTCTTAAGAAGAAGCACGTGCCCTTGCTGGTGTGGCTCAGTGAGTTGAGCTGCCGCCTGCAAACTAAACGGAAAGGCTGCTGATTTGATTCCCAATCAGGACACATGCCTGGGTTGAAGGCCTGGTCCCCAGTTGGGGGCGTGCGAGAGCCAACTGAACAAGGTTTGCACACAGGTTCTCTCCCTCCCTTCCCCTCTCTAAATAAATTAAGTCTTTTCTGAAAAGGAAAGAGCATGGCCTTGCTGACACCTTGACTTCAGATTTATAACCTCCAGGTTTGTGAGACAATAGTCTTAAACCCGCCAAGTTTGTGGTAGTTTGTTATGGCAGCCCGAGGAAACTGATAATGGCACCTTAAGACAAAGGGGAGAACCAGGGATCTGTAATTGCAAAGAGGGATTATGTAAATAGATGCATACTGAGGCTGTGATACACCCAACCTCCCCCCTCTCAGCAGGAAATTGGAAGTCTCTTGGGGAATAAGTAGCCCAAGAGAAAAGGTCTAGCTAGAGTTGTTGAAATTGAGGGCCTCCCAGTAAGTGACCCAGCCAGGTCACTTAGCAGTGAGGTCAACAACCTCTTCCCACTACCAACACGCAGAGCTGCTAATCTGTTTTAGCTCCCCACTCTTAAATGCAAACAGACAATCCATTACCAAATAGGTAGCTGAGAGGCATCTTTACTACGAATGACAAAAAAAAACCAATGGGAATGGGAAACTGGAGAAAACACATGGTACAAGAAGAAAGTTTTTTTGTTTTTTAAGAAATACATCCTCAAAAATCCTTAGAGAAGTAAGAAGATATTGTAGCCATAAAAAAAGATGCTGTTTTATTAAGGAGTATTCCAAGAACAAAACAGCTCCTAAGAAGCATGGTAGCAAAAATTAAAATTCAATAAACGTTAGGAATTAAAAGTTCACAAACTCTCCCAGAAGCAGAACCAATAAGGCAAAAGTGGAAAAATAGAAGAAAGGAAAAAATGGGACTAGTCCAGAAGGTCAAATAATTTGAGATCCAAAAAAAGAGAATCAAAACAGAAGAGAGGAAATCTTCCAACAAAATTCAGAATTTTCCAGAACTGAAGGATATGAGTTTCCAGAAACCAAGGCCCCAACACAATGGGCAAAAAGAGACCAACTCCAAAGCACATTGTGAAATTTCAGAACACCATGGACGAAAAGAAGATGCTGCAAGATCTGGGGAAGGGTAGTCTATTACATATTTTAAAAATCAAGAACCAAAATGTTTAGGTTTGTCTACGTCCACTCTGATAGCTAGAAAGATTATCATGCAACAGTGCCTTCAGAATTTTTATGAAAAATTTCCAACCTAGGGCTCTCTGTAGATAGTCAAATGATCACATAAGTGTAAGGATAGGATAAAGACATATTCAGCTATGTAGGATTTCAAAAACATTTATTTCCTGAGTATCTTTTCTCCTTTAAAATATTTTTTTCTTTTCTATTGATTCCAGAGAGAGGGGGAGGACGAAAGAAAAGAAGGAAGGAAAGAAGAGAAGCATTGATCAGTTGTCTCTTGCATGTGCCCTGAGTGGGGATAGAACCCACAACTCAAGCACATGCCCTGCCTGAGAATCGAACCCATGACTTTTCAGTTTGTGAGACAATACCCAACCAACTGAGCCCCACAAGCTAGGGCCTGAGTATTTTTCTTAAGGAGCTACTGGAGGATGTACTCTTCTGACCCAACACAAGGAAAAGGAAAGGTACTCTTCCAAGGAGAAAGGGGCTCCCAGGATAATATTTTTACACTCAGTGGAGGGCAGCCCGTTCATATTGGCACAGTGGGACTCCAGACACAAACATTCTGAGAGCCGTCATCTCAAAGAAGCCCACCACCATTGTCCCAGCTTTTTACCCTGAGGGGCAGAGTGCGCTCAGGACCCTGGCCCACGTTTGGCTCCCTCTAGGTCCTGATGAAATTCCTGTTCTCCCCTCCCTCCCCAGCTGGAAGTGTTTCATAGGAGTTTATCGATGAAATAATTTCTGCCCAATGTGCAGTACTAGCCCGCCTGCATTCCTGCCTTGCCAGAAACCCCAGAACAAGCGTTCGTGGTTATCAGGAAAGCTGACGCCAGACCACAACCCAGAGACTGTTCAGTTTACAATTTCCCAGGGGGCTCATCCAACCATTGAGATACTGCCTTCTGCTGTAGACTGAATATTTGTGTCTCCCTCCCCAAATTCATACGTTGAAACAATGCCCAGTGTGATGGTATTTGGAGGTGGGTCCTTTGGGGAGGCGATTAGGTTATGAGAGCAGGGCCCTCATGAATTTGATTAGTGCCCTTACAAAAAAAAGCCCCCAGTTTCTTACCCCCTTCTGCCAGGCGAGGCCAGAGTGAGAAGATGGCTGTCCATGCACTGGGAAGTGAGCTCTTATCAGACGCCAGGTCAGCGGATCCCTTGGTCTGGGACTCCGAAGCCTCCAGAACGATGAGAAAACAGTCTGTGGTGTGATCCACCCAGTGTGGTATTTTTGTGACAGCAACACAAACGGGCTAAGATACCGTCTATTCTCAGTTTTTATGTTGATATATTTCTTTATATTCATGACTTTTCACGCTCGTTTGCAGGTAGGTAGTTGTGGTATGCCGAGTAGCAGCCCCCAAAGGTGTTCATCCGGGTC
This sequence comes from Mormoops blainvillei, assembly GCA_004026545.1. Classification (NCBI taxonomy): domain Eukaryota; kingdom Metazoa; phylum Chordata; class Mammalia; order Chiroptera; family Mormoopidae; genus Mormoops; species Mormoops blainvillei. The sequence continues at coordinate 17,574 of PVJD01009368.1, read as the reverse complement.
CTAATCCCTGCGATTTTGCAGATGTGATTAAATCATGGCTGATGAGATGGGGAGATTATCCTGATTATCTGGGTGGCCCAGTGTAATCACAGGGGACTTTATAGGAGGGAAGCTGAAGTCAGGAGGAGAGAGGACGCTAAGCTGCTGGCTTTGAAGCTGAAGGAAGGGGGCCAGGAGCTAGGGGCAGGCAGCTTCTGGAAACTGGAAAAGGCAAGGAAAACAATCTCCCTGAGAATGTTCTTCTGCCAGAGAAATAGCCTTGTGTATCCATTTTAGAATTCTGCCCTCCAGAACTGTAAAGTCATAAATTTGGTTTGCTTGAAGCCACTGATGTAGCAATTGATGGTAATTTGCTACAACACCAATAGGTGTTGTACGAGAGCAAACAGCAACAACTGTTTGATTCAGATAGTAAACATGGTCCTTATTATAGACAATTCCGGCAATGCAGACAAAAGAAAGAAAATAAAAATTATTCATAAGCCAACTTCTCAAATGTAGGCACTGTGTGTATCAGAAGGTACTGTGTATATTTAATTCTAGAAAAGCACATAGTCATAGGTAGAAACCCCACATTTCATTTAATTTTAACACAAATTTGTTGGATATCATGGAATCAAAAATGAATAAGATGGGCTAATGGGATCCCCGGCTGGGTAGCTCAGTTGGTTAGAGCATCATCCCAATATGCCAAGGCTGTGGGTTCAATCTCTAGTCACAGCACATACCACAAGCAACCAACGCATAAATAAATGGGAGAGCAAACCGATGGCTCTCGCTCCCTCTCTCTCAAATCAATCGATAAACTAAAAAATAAAAAAGATGGACTAATGGGACACTTTGTAAACTTCTTTATGAATGGAAGTTTATACTTCTGTTTTACCTTGCATTACCCTAAGGACTGGCATTAATTATGTTAGATCCCCTCTGCTTCCTTCACCCTTAGACTGTATCTCTGCATAGTGGAACTGTATTTGTAAGGGACAGAAAGCTAACTAAAACAGTCTTAAGCAGTAAAAAGCTACTTAATTTGTTCATTTAACTGGTAAGGACAGAGGTAGAGTTGGCTGCAGGATCGACTAAATCCAAGGATTCTCTGTCTTTCTAATTGTTTTTCATCTCTCTTCTTCTGTCTCTGCTTTTCTGGCCTGATCTCTCCTCCTCCAGAAAGGCTCCTGGGTACCACGGGAGCCAAAGTCACGGCAGCCTGAGATTTACATCACCCCACTTTAGCAATGTCAGGGGGGAGCAGGTGAATCAGAACATAGCAGTGTAATTCAAGAGAAGGGTTCAGACTGAGCGGATCTGGGCTCCATGTTCAATGTTTTGGCCAGGTCCGAGTCACATACCCATGGTAGAGTAGGTGGGCAGTTGACTGGACTTGAGTGACAATTCCCCAAAGTAAGATGGGAGTGGTGATTCCACAGCAAAGGAGAGAAGTCGTGCAGATAAAAATAACATATCTAATATACATCAGATGTTCTCTAGGTTAAGAGATAACCCCTTGCACTTAGCTGGCCCAGAATGATAAGCAGTTCGCTCACCTACTCTCCATGTTTTTCTTTATAGAGTAAAGTGTAATAGACATGTATTTATTATGGTGTAATTTTAGTAGTGGAGAATTGGGATGTTTTTACTGCTCTGTTATATAGCTAGGCTGGGAAATAGCCATAAAAGTCAACAGCTCCTAACTTTGCTGTAGTGATTTGTTGAGAGATCAAGGATAAGGAATTTGTTATTAACAGTAGGTCAAGATCTGAAGTTTTTAATAACTGTCTTTTTAATTCTATTTTACGCATTCGAGATTACCCCTTTAGTCACTATCTCACTTGGTTGGATTCTTATATGTCTTTTGAGAGGGAAGGGGTTAAGCCCAGAGCTTACTGTCTTATTGACTTATTGTAGCAGAAACTCCTGCATTTTCTTCTAATATATGTTATTCCCTTCTCTAATAACAGAAGTTTTAGCAGGGCATGTGGCAGTTCAGCTAAAAACTGATGTCCCCGTTTCCCATCCAATCATGTGCATACACCACGTGAGCAGGTTGTGTCTGGTGAGATGGGAACCGAAAGGATGTTTGCAAATTGCAAGTCAAGCCCTTAATTTCCACATGTTACCAACCAGGAATCTTGCACCCAGGTAGTGATGATTTATCTAATATCACACCATAAGTTACTGTCAAGCTAACATTAGAAGATAAGGTGGCATATAGACCAAGGGAAAAAGAGGATATGTGCTAATAATGATGTGAGCAACATGCTTAGCATTTATTTTACTTAAATGATTAAATAGTGTCTCTCGTCACAGTAGCAGTACATTTCCATTTTAATGAGATCTGGATACAACATAGCAATTTATACTCATGAAAATGATGTTTGACTATACAGTAAAAACCATTAATATGGACTGCAATGTTTTGTGTTACCTTAAGTTAAACTTTTTTTCTCAAAGCTGATTTTACACCATCATAAAAAAAAAATTAATTACAAGGAAATGTCAAACCAGTTGAAAAGAATAGAAAAAAGAACACTAGTAATATTAACTTATATACTATTTGCTCCAGATAGAAATGCTTTTAAAATGGATATCAACATTTTGTTATAACCAAATTTCATTCATGTGAATACATAATCCCAATCTGCAGAACCTAGAAATGAATGTAAGGTACTGCAAATGTTTCATTTTATCTCAATAAGTGAAAAGGCATGCCTCAAATACAATAGGAGAAGGAGGGGTATTAATATAAACTTTTCTTTTTCTCGATCTTAAAAAAATTCGGTTAAGTAATTTGGTATGGATTTTCAGGTTACATAATTCAGGGGAGTTAAAAGCTCCCCTTCATCTTACCTCGGTGTTCCCCTCTTTTTCCATACTATGCAGTCAAATTCTTTTAAAGGAAAAATGTGTATATGACTTAGAAAATAGCTTTCTTTTTTTTAAACTAATTATTATTATTATTTATTATTCTGAGAGCTGATAACATCTATTTGCTTTTTTTAAAAAAATTATTAAATTTATTGGGATGACATTGATTAATAAAATTATATAGGTGTCAAGTATACAATTCTATAAGGCGTCACCTATATTTTGCACTGTGGAAAATAACTTTCTTAAATTGAATTCTGCTTATGACCATATATGTTTGGCTTTTGCTTATAATTAAATCTTTTTAAAAAGATTTTGTTTATTTATTTTTAGAGAGAGGGGAAGGGAGGGAGAAAAAGAGGGAGAGAAACATTGATGAATTGCCTTTCGCATGGTGGGGGTCCTGGCCCACAACCCAGGCACGTGCCCTGAGTGGGGATCGAACCAGTGACCTTTTGGTTTTCAGGGCAACACTCAACCCACTGAGCCACACTAGTCAGGGCAAATATAATTAACTCTTAACCACTTAATAAATTGACCCTAAGAACTTCTACTTAGCCACCTTGAAATACTTTTGCCTTGCTTTATGTCTTGTACTTTTCATGCTAAGTTTGAAGCTCTTCCCTTCAATCCACACTCTTACGTGCCCTCGTACTTTTAAGAGAACTGCTTATTTCTTGTGGTATGTTAGTTTGACCATAGAGGGCACAAAGTCCCTAAAAAGTTAAAGAAATTACTCGGTGCAGCAATTCATAAGACCTGTCTGCTCTTCATACCGCGACTTTGGAAAATGGAGATAATTCATTTACTCTGGTGTTTCACATGTTGAAGGATCTTTCTGGGGTTTGTTTGTTTTTTTTCAGCGTTTAAATTCAATCTCACATAGACTTCACTTTCACTGTTAAAAATATAAAGGGCCCCCAACTCTCCAGAAGAGTGTACGATTACCAACTTCCCCTGCTACCTGGAGTGTCCAACCCATGGCCCAGGATGGCTATGAATGCAGTCCAACACAAAATCCTAAATTTACTTAAAACACTATGATATGTTTTGTTTGTTTTCATTGGTGTTTGTGTATTTCAAGTGTGGCCCAAGACAATTCTTCCTCCAGTGTGGCCCAGAGATGCCAAAAGGTTGGACACCCCTGAAACCATCGAAGTCGCACTTTGGAGATCTGCAAAGAAGCAGAGTTTCACTTCACATAGAATAGTAATTACCTTGCCACCTCAATTTCTCAATAAAATCCCAATTTCTTTCATCTCAAGTGCTAACAAAAAGTAAACAATAGTGGGTATTGATGTGCTGCATTTATTACGGCTCTTTTGCATGTCATCGTTCTATTAAAGAATGCACACACATGAAACAAAAACAAAATAATATTGAATGTAAATTCTAATTGAAAAACAAAAAATTTTAAAATGTGGATAGTATTTCAGTAGCACCGGAAAAACAGATGAGAAAATGAAAAACCATAACAGCATAAAACGGTGAAAACTGGTGGCACAACTAGATAAAATTTCATCATGGGCGATAATACAAATTTTCAGTATTCTTCCGCATTCACTGAGTTTAATCAATTATAAAAAGGAATTTTGAAGAGGAACCAGATAGCTTAAGACATTAGAGCTTTCTTGTGGCGTAAGAAAGCATAATGAAATGAGCACATCTTTTTATGTTAATACCAACTAATCAATTGTAATTGGCGTAATTACTACTTTGCTATTTTCTCCTAGTATTCATTATTGCTGAATACATAATTACAGCACAGGATATAATTTATTCTTTGGCAATATGTCAATTACAGACCCAGCTTTCAATACGTTTTCCTTTGCAGAATTTGTATGTGTTAGAAAGAGTGTAACGTAAGCCCCTCTGACTCAGGGATTAAAACTTGATCATTTCAGTGAGCACTGAATGTTGCTTGTTTCTAAGCTACATCTATTAATCTTGTTGAGGAAAGGACATTTTGAGAAACAAAACATCGTAAAGACACAACAGTGACATAGGCCATAAGCAATACAGATGGTCAACCTCTCCAGTCCCTTTTCCACACCACTTTCTTCCCTCAAAAGCTGCCAGACTAGTCATTATCTTGGCAAGATATTTTGCAGAGTTACTTTGAAGCCGTGAACACTGAGGCAGCCGTTGTAACAATGCTATCCACTTTACTGGCAATTTTAGAATGACACCGCTTTCTTTGTTGCCTATTTTTATGCCAAGTTTTAAATTTCTGAACTTTATTCATGATGCTTTTAAACCGAAGAAGAGTAACATGCTTAGCTGAAAGCCTTCTGGTAATGTAATGGCTGGTGATTTTTTTTTTCTTTAGAGAGAGGGGAAGGGAGGAAGAGAATCAATCTGTGGTTGCCTCTCACGAGTCCCCTACTGGGTTCACAGGCCGGCACTCAGTCCTCTGAGCCACACCAGCCTGGAATGGTTGGTGATTTTGAAAAAAAATGGTGCTGAGTGCAAAATATATAAAAGTAAGGTATTTCGGGCAACTGAAAAACAAAACAAAACAAAAACAGATGGTGTCACTATTTCTTTGTGACCTGAAGCAGCACTCTAAAATTTCCAGCTATGGGTCACCTCTGCAGAGCACCTGGGACCTCCATGTGAATTATTATACAAGGCACCCAGCAATGTGCTCCATTAGCCAAGGGTATATCCTGCCAAGACATGGGTTCCACCAGCCAACTGAACCCATTATTTCCTTTTGGTTGGTATTCGTTCGTTATACTTGGCTGTTTGTGGCTACACTGTCTCCACACCTGACCTGATGTATATTGCCTAAAGCAGTATGTGAGTTTAGACCCTGCAGGTTTTATAAAAAGTTACCTTGGTGTTCAGAACTACAAATGTCAAAATTGTTGAGAAAAACTGCTCAAAGCGAAATCTGTGCTCACAACATTTCCTACAATTAAATCGTTCAGCAGCATAGAAGGAAAGTTGAGTGAAGCTAAAATTAGCATTGTGTGTTGCAGTTTGGTTCTCCGGGAAAGAAACCCTAAATTGGAAATTGGCGCACAGGAAGTTTGTTAGGGCTGTTTTCTGGATTCGCACCTGTCGGGGATGCTGGAAGGCCTGAGCTGGTGGGGAGGCTGAAGGAACCCTCATGCAGTTGCAACAAAGACTTCAGTCCATCCCTCCGGGGGGCCCTGCAGCTGGGATGTTATTTCTGTGTTTTTCTGAATTGGGGTGGATTGGCTGGGCCTTTGTAAACACATCAACCAGTGATTGCATGTGGGCTGCTCCTGGCTTTGAGGTATGACTTTGGCCAACGTGGCTCTTTCCCACCAGGGGCAAGTTTCAGAGAGGGACTGAGTTGAAAGTTTCCAAGCTGTTACTCAGTTAGAAGCTGGAGTGCTTGAGACCTAGAAAGGGAGTGACCTGAGCAGCGTACCACATCATTCACTACAGTGTGAAACTGGCACGGGGAAACAGTGTCATAACAATGAACGTTTTGCGCAGTAAAAGGAGCTGAGATAAAAATACCTGTGTCCTGTCCTGACTGGTGTGGCTCAGTGGATTGAGTACGGGTCTGTGAACCGTGAAGGTTGCTTGTTCAGTTCCCAGTCAGGGTGCATGCCTGTGTTGTGGACCAGGCCCCAGTTGGGGGCGTGCGAGAGGCAACCGATCAATGTATCTCGCACACTGATGTTTCTCTCCCTCGCCCTCTCTCTAAAAATAAATACGTAAAATATATATTTTTAAATGACCTGTATCCTGTACTTTATGTATATCACAACCCTTCCCAAGAATCTACAGTAACTCTACTGCCTCTGTGTCATTCCTCCACTCCATCCTCTGGTTTATAAGAACCACCATATTCTGGCCTTACCCTACGAATCTAAAACCCTATTTCCCATGAATCTCTGAGACCTCAAAGTTCAATCAGGTAAGTGAACTCGCATCTTCATTTCCGTTCAGGCTTTTCCTCTTTTCTATTTTGATCCAGCCTTTAATCACTACTCTCCTTCCATTAAGCTTCTGTACACATATCCTGTGCTCTCCCGCTCTGGGTTTGGAGCTGCAAGCTATGCGGCAAAATTCTCCCCTTAGCCATAGAGCATCTACCTCCAGTGGCTGTGTATGTGCACAGGCTAGGGTCCCAGTAGATCAAAAGCTCCTGCGGAGCAGGAGTTGTTGTACCTTGTATCTTCCCACCTTACGGGGCATGTGATAGGCATTAAATAGATTCAGAGGTTTCGAGACAAAAGAGGCTTCAGGGACCACTTAGTCCAACCTAATTTTACAGATGACTTAACAGAGGCTCAGGAAGCTTACATTGTAATCTGCCTCTGGACTCCCGCCGTTTCTTTGTTTGCACTTCTTTTGTGGTATTTATTGCTTTCTATTTTTATGTTTATTATCTTCCTACCTGTTTTACCAGTCTTTATCGGCCCTTCTGCGGGCTCCTTCTCTACTTCTGCCTACAGCTTCCATGCGGGTGTTCCCGAAGGCATCCATTCCCATAGGCTGTAATTACCACCAATGAACCAGATGACTCACTAATCTGTTATCTTTAGCCCAGGGCAGTCCCTAGACACCTCCACCTGGATGTTTTTGCAGATTCTCAGACTCAACTTGTTTTTAACACCTCCCTAATCCTTACATTCAACTGGCCACCTAACGCCATTCGTTTGCTTTGGGAATGTCGGGCTAATCCTGAGCTCCCTGTATTCATTGCCACTTGGGCTAAGTTCAGGTCTTCCTCTTCTCTAAGCGTTAGGAGTAGCTCCTTGCCTGTTCTCCTCGTAAACATTTTTTTTCCTACTACATCTCCCTCAAAGCTGCTACCAAACTAATATTCCCCCTCCCAAAGTTAACCTATTAATTCACTCCTTTCTTTAAGAATCTTTACTGGCTCTTTGTTACCTATAGATAAAAGCTGAACTGCTCTAGTGGGCGTGGCTCAGTTGGCTGGAGTGTTGTCCTGTAAACCAAAGGGTCTTGCATTCGATTCCTGGTCAGGGCACATGCCTAGACTACGAATTCTGTCCTGGTTGGGGCATGTGCAAGAGGCAAGCAATCAATGTTTCTTGCATCAGTGTTTCTCTCCCTCTCTTTCTCCCTCCCTCCCCCTCTCCTCGGCTGAGGCTTTCAAGAAAATTTTTTAAAAAGTTTTTTTTAATATCAAAACTTATTACCATGGCATACAAAGCTTTTCAGAGAAGCAGATAGTGAGCCTACTTGTTGTCAAACTTCCAGAAGTAAACTTTGGTTGTCATTTGTAGCTCTGTGACCTGAGGCAAATTTATTTATTTCCCCATGTGAAAAAAATGTGTACCAACGTTGTACCTGTCTAATAGGGTTGTTGTAAGGAATGAGTGAATGAATATGCATCAGGCGCATAAAACAGTGACTGGCACACATGAAGTTCTGCTATTATTTCTAAATTAAAGACAAGTTACCTTTTAAGTTTTATCGACCAATCAACAAGTAGTGAAATTTTCGTTATTCTCCAAACTCACCATGGCATACCTTTTTATCATTTTGTCCCTTTCCATGTGTTTGTTTTTTTTTTCTCTTCTTAGGATACCTTCCCCATTTGACTGCTGATGAATTTATGTTGGTCCTTCAAACAACAGGTGGGGGCATAGCTCGTTACAGCCTTCCCTGCCACTCTCCTCCACGAGGTGGTTACGTTCCTCTTCAGCTATGTTCTTTTTATTTATTTATTTATTTTAATTTTTTTTAATTAAAAAATTTATTTATTTATTTCTAGAGAGAGGGGAAGGGAGAAAGAGAGGGAGAGAAACAACAATGTGTGGTTGCTTCACGTGCACCCCCCATCTGGGTACCTGGCCCACAACCCAGGCATGTACCTTGACTGGGAATTGGCCCGGCAACCTTTTGGTTTGCAGGCCGGCACTCAATCCACTGAGCCACACCAGCCGGGGCTTCGTCTATGTTCTTTACATTGTAAATTTACTTTCATATTTGCTTATCACCTGTTATAACAGAGCTACTTGTTTACTTGTCAGCCAGGATATGAGTTCCTAGAGGCCATGTCTCAATTTTTGTGTCCCTGGTACCTAATACAACATCTAATACATATTGGGTATCCAAGAGCTGCTTACTAAAATGAAATGTATTTTGCTCTGACCGGTGTGACTCAGTTGGTTGGAGGTCATCCCGCAAAGTGAAAGGTTGCCAGTTTGATTCTTGGTCAGGGCACTTAACTATGTTGCGAGTTTGGTCCCTGGTCAGGGAACGTATGAGGGGCGGTCTCACGTGAAGATTCAACTAAGGTAAGATCTACTTACACACTCACGTACGTGGTTATTGGACCCTTGCCAAGTGTGCCCCTCCCCAGGGCTGGCTCAGAACATGACATCTGTCTTCTCCTTGGGCAATCAATACAAAAGAGAACCCCCAAGACGGAAGCCTCGACCACTTAGAAACCAATCTCAGAAGTGACAGGCCGTCACTTCTGTTAGGGTGGTTAGTGATGAGGGCTGTGAAAGAATTCACAAAGAGAAAAAAGTTCAGAGAGTGAAGGTTTTATTTCACTTCCCCACAAGAGGGAAAGGGATGGGCGCGGAGAAATGCACCAGCACCAGCACTGAAGGGTCGGGGCTTTGAGTTTTTTTTACCAGGTAATGGGCTGGTTGTAGAGCAGGATGTTTCGGCTGGGCTGTAACGTGTTTCGATGTCATCTTTGGATGCAGCGTCCGGTGGTTGGTGTGGTCTCATATGTCCTGTTTCTCAAGTTCCTGGAGCCTCTGCGCCTTCAGGGAGCTTCCAGTAATTTTCTAGTCCTGAGGATAAAGGCTTATAAAACAATTAGGGTCAGTCATGCTTTATGGGGTCCAGCCAGTTCTGGGAAAGAGGGTCTGAGAAAGTGGCTTTTGTCCTATTAACTTCTATTATATTTTGTTTGTTAGAAATGAATCCATAAGTACAACCCTCATTTAAAAGGAGAGGTTTACATAAAGGCATTGCAGATTTGGGGAATTCCCAAGGCTGTCCTCATAGCTGACACCAACTGCAAATTTGGGGATCCCCAAGAGTGCCTTCAGGTTTGATAATTTTCTAGAATTCACAAAATGCACTGAAAGCTGTTCTGTTCACGGCTATAATTTATTATAGTGAAAAGATACAGATTAAAATTACCCAAAGGAAGAGGCACCTATCTCAGCATCCAGAACTTTAAAAAATACTTCTCTCTTTCCCCCCTGCCCTTTTAAAGATTTTATTTATTTTTAGAGAAAGGGGAAGGGCGGGAGAAAGAGAGGGAGATGAAATATCAGTGTGCACACTCCCAGTTGAGAGGGACCTGGCCCACAACCCAGGCATGTGCCCTGACCAGGAATTGAACCGGTGACCTTCCGTTTGCAGGCCAGTGCTCAATCCACTGAACCACACCAACCAGGGCCAGAAGAGCTTTAAGTGCAGAGCACGCAGCTGTCTTCCACATGGAGCTGCCCAGATAGCACTTCTCATGGCAGCAATGCGTGACCTTCATAGGGAACACGGCCAAGCAGGCAAGTGCACCCATGCCTTGGTGTCCAGAATTCTCCTTGGGGCTCAGTCATGTAAACATGATGGGCTGTCTGCAGGGCTGACCTTAGTCTCCAGCTCCCTTGGAGGCTGAGTTGATGCTGCGTGGTCTAACCCTTACCTTCCCCCCATAAATTCCATTATTAGCATAGATCATCTGGCATTGGTACCCAAGGCCCCTGGGTAAACAAGACACTCTTATCAGGCAGGACATTCCAAGGGCTTAGAGATGACCTCCCAGGAGCTGGGGGCAAAGGTCAGGCCTTTCTTTGGGAAGGGTTAACCCTTCATTGCACAGAGAGGATGCCAGGAGGTGAGGCCCACTGGTAGCCTCTTAGAGCCTTGCCTACCACGCCCACCATTTAGAAACCTTCCCCACTTGAGTTCCTGATCAGCTTTTAAGTGCCTTGTTCTTTTTCTTTTCTATATTTTTGTTTCTTGAGGGCCTCATTCTAGCCTCCAATGTAAGAGAAAGGCCAAAACAAACCACGAAGAAAGAAAGAAGTTAACAGAATCAGACATTTCAGGTAATAAAACTACACTAAACTAAATTCAAAAACAAACCAACCAGCCCGGACTGGGGTAGCTCAGTGGGTTGGGTGTCATACCACAAACATAGAGCAAACCGAAAAGTCACTAGTTCAATTTCCTGTCAAGGCACATGCCCGGCTTGCAGGCCAGGTTCCTGGTCAAGGCGTGTGAGAGGCAACCAACCGATGTTTCTCTCTCACAGCCATGTTTCACTCCCTCTCTTTCTCCCTCCCTGCCCCCTCTCTAAAAAAAACAAACCCTACAATATTACTTCAGAGATGAAATATTGCACCCATAAAACAAGAGAAGCAGAAAAGATAAGAGCCCTGGGGGATAAAAACATGGTAGATGAGCTAAAATTTAAAAACATCATAAAATTGTGGGAGACTGGGGAGGGGAAATGTGTGTGTTTTGGTGTGTGTTGAAGGAGGTGGGGTATAAGTTAGCTAAATCCTCATCATCCAAAGCCAGTAGTAAATCAGGGTGGCTTTGGGTTTTGTAGGGCCAGAAACTTACATGATTTGAGAGGTGCCCTTTAAGAAAAGTAATGCAAAATTACATGTTCAAAGTTAAAAACGAGACCTTGGAAAGCGCGCGTGAAAGAGAGGGACTCTGAAACTTAAGCTTTATTATCTTCGCAACAAATCTCCCTCTACAGTCAATGGGAAACATATAAAATTGCAAAGTCAAGAGAAAGGTTTTAAAACTTTAGAAATACAAGATAAGTACCGAAAGAAAAACCTGTAGAGTGGCACGCAGTAGACATAATAACGGCCCCTTGAAGATGTCCGTGAAAAACCCCCGGAACTGGTGAATGTGTTATAGATTACAAGGAATATGTCGTATTGCGGATGGAATCAAAGTTGCTAATCAGCAGACATTAAAATAGAGACATTCTCTTGGATTACCTGGGTGAGCCCAATGGAGGCACAAGATTCTTAAAAAAAAAAAAAGATTTTATTTATTTATTTTTAGAAAGAGGGAGGAGACGGAGAGAAACATCATTGTGGAGGAGAAACATCGGTGGGGCCTGACCTGCAACCCAGACATGTGCCCTGACGAGGAATCAAACCGGCAACGTTTCAGTTCACAGTCCGGTGCTCAATCCACTGAGCCACGCCAGTCAGGGCTCAAGAATCTTTTAAATGTGGAAGAAGGGGGCAAAAAGGTCAGAGTCAGAGAGAGATTTGAAAACGTTCTACTGTTGCTTTTGAATTTGGAGGAAGGAGCCATGAGCCAAGGAGTACAGGTGGCCTCTAAAACTGGGAAAGGAAGGAAATAAATTCTCCCCTAGGGTTTCCATAAAGAACACAGCTCTGTTGACACTTTCATTTTAGCCATATGAGACCCACTTTAGACTTCTGACCTCCAGAACTATAAAAAGTTTGTGGTCATTTGTCACAGCAGTAATAGGAAACTGTTACAGGCAGGAAATATTTTTATACTATATTACTTTAGATATAAATCACACTTAGATTTTAGACGATTTTAAACAAAAAGCAAAACAAGAAGAATATTGGGGCTATTCCTGAGTTATTAAGAAAACTCAGTTATCAGAATATCATATTTCATAAACCCTCTAATGAATTAAGTTTGTGCTGAACTCTAAAGAAAGCAAGTATAGCAATATTTAAAAAAATCACTTTCTTAACTTTTTAAATCATTTTTATTGTTATTCTATTACAATTGTCCCAATTTTTCCCCCTTTGTCACCTTCTATCCATCTTACCCCCGCTCCCACAGGCAATTCCCACACTGTCATCCATGCCCGTGGGTCATTCATACATGCTCTCCAACTAGTCCCTTCTCCTTCTTTCCACCGTTATCCCTTTCCCCCCGCCCCTCTGGCCACTGGCAGTCTGTTCCATGTTTCCATGCCTCTGGTCCTGTTTTGCTCATTAGTTTATTTTGTTCATTAGATTCCTCTTATAGGTGAGATTATATGATATTAGTCTTTCACTGACTGGTTTATTTCACTTAGCATAATATTCTCCAGTTCCATCCATGTTTTGTGACAACAAAAGGTAAAAATTTTTATTTCATCATGTTTGGGTTTTGGATTCTAGTGTCTGATGTTCTTAATTCTCTTTCTCCCTAAAATTTCCCATGGCAAAGACAGTTGAATTTATTTACTAAACCAGTTAATTTTCCTCTTGAGCGTATGAACAGACTACCATTCCCTGTTGATCTTTCAGCTAAGTGGGGCCCTGGGACTAGTTCTGTCCCATGACTCCAGGCAGCAGTGACTCACGACCCTCTGTGCACAGGCCCGCTCACCCGCCTCTCCCTTCTCAATGGTCTTAAATATTTTGGTGGCTACGATATGAAATCAGCCTCAGTGCACCCCCACATCCTACAGGCCTGCCCTGCTTGTGCTGAGATCTGAAAGAGGAGAAATACATTTTTATTGATTTGGGCTCAGACTGAGATTTTTGGGATTGTTACAGCAGTTAGCCTATTCTAAGTTACATCCCAAAATTTTCTTAGTCTTTAAAAATATAGTATTTTTATATTTTTTATTTATAAAATATATTTTATATATACATATAATGCCTGTATGTATATATATCTTTGGCTTATGATTTCTATATTAGTTAAAACTACATTTAGCTATGAGTTGCCAGAAAACTTTCTTAAATAAGAAAAAGGTTTATTTGTTTATTGTTTATAGTCCAGGGTGGTATTGGGACTTTAAAGATGACATCAAAGAAGCAGTCTCCTTCTGTCTTCCTGTTCTGTTTTCTTGCTAACGGATGATGGGCATCAAATATTTTATACACTGCAAGCAGGAAGGAGGGAAAGGAAGAAGCAGCAGCCAACTTCCACTTAAATCTCATTAGCCAGAAATTAGTCACGTGGTCGCACTTAACAAGATGGTCGGGGAACGTAAGCATCTATGTCAGAATAAGGCAGACAGGAAAGGTTTTGGAATGGAGGCTGAGTAAATCAACCTACTGTATCTGCTACTACTTCCTTTTTATTTTATTTTTTTAAATTTTATTGTATTTTTTTCCATTACCATTTAGTCTCCTTATACTCCCCTCCCTACGACTACTTCCCTTTTAAGTGAATGGCAAAGAAACTAAAGAGCTAGCAACAGCATCTTTCAAAGTTAGTGAAATAGTTATAATAAAACCTGCCTATTTGTGAAACAGAAGCCAGGTAAGAAGAAAATTTAGTGGACTATATTATACTATAAAATGGACATCAGTAAAAATCATCGTGCCATGGACCTCTACATCTTACTCAAATCAATCAACATCTCTCTCTCTAGCTAGGAAGCCATCGGATTTGTGCTACAATGTAGTCTGGTTCATAACTACTAATACATGAAGTCGATTAGACCTGTTTCCCCTCAAGCACAACAAATCATGTGGTATAGAAACAGGGTGACTCTATGGCCTGGTTTCCCCAGGACAGTAGAAGTGTAATTATTACTAGCATCCCCTTTCACTGTCAAGTGCTTTGGCTTAGATGACAAATGATACGCTTTCCCTTATATCTAAAGAAGGAGGGCAAACGAATTGGTCCAGGTGGAGCTGTTAGTGAAGACCTAGAAGGGGTCAGTAAAGACGTTACTCTCTGGAAAGGAGTAAATCACATTTAGGTTTCATTGGAACAGGATTTCCCTTGTGCCAACACAGAAGATCAGAGGGCATCCTTCAGCTCTGACATTCCTGATAGACGCAGAAAAAGTCAAAACTTCTGTAGGCTGGGAAGTCCCAACTCCTCCCTTTTCTTTTCTTCTTCTCATTTGACTTTGATACTACTCTTTTTTTGTCCCTGTTAAGAGCAGCTGACAGAATTGCCTGCAATTTAGGCATAGTTAGAGGTAGAAGTTGGTGGTGGAGTACAGTGAATGAGCGTCCAATAATATAGACATTAAAACAGAAGGGAAATCTTAGAAGTCCATACATTTGGAAAGCATTGCACCAAACTCTTTTATTAGACTCTTCTCCAAGACGCAATTAATCCACTGTACTCATGAATCATATATATTATTTAACAATGCTACAACAAATATTCTTATTTTATCTTTGAGCACTTGCCCAATTATTTACTTAGAAATTCTACTTCTATTTAATTTCTTAAATAAACGTACATATTAATTTTAATATATAATGACAATTTGTTGTACCTCTTAACTTATAGAATATGGAAGCACATTTTTTCCCTCACATTTTTGTATTCAGTACAACACTGAATAATATTTTCTTGGGCCATGTAATCTGTGACAAATGATATCACATTTTATTTGCATAGTTTTTTGATTACCAGTACACCATAAACATTTTTATACATTTAATGGCCATTTAAATTTATTTTTTTATAATTGGTTAGTCATGTTTTTTATCAAATGCATTTTTTTCCATAATTTTGAACAGTTCTTCCTATACTAGTGAAACTAGTATGATCTACTCCACAAACTCAAGGTACAAATGTGGTCAGTTACAGCTGTTAATTTTCTCTGTAATAGTTGATGCCTCCCACTTGTACTATTAGAAGTGTAGTTTTGCCCTGGTTGGTGTGGCTCAGTGAATTGAACACCGCCTTGTGATGCAAAGGGTTGCCAGTTCAATTCCCAGTCAGGGCACATGCCTGGGTTGAGGACCAGGTCCCCACTTGGGGGCTTGTGAGAGGCAACCACACATTGATGTTTCTCTCCCTCTCTTTCTCCCTCCCTTCCCATCTCTCTAAAAATAAATAAAATCTTCAAAAAAAGCAAACTCTTTAGCTTTTGACACAACTCCATTCTTTACATGCATGTAGACCAGCGATTTTCAATCATTTTTATCCCATGGCACACATGAACTAATTACTAAAATTCTGTGGCACACCAAAAAATACATTTTTTGCAGATCTGACAAAAAATATAGGTATAATTTTGATGCAGTCACACTGGATAGCTACTGTTGTGTTAGCTGTTGCCATTATTTATTTACTTACTTATCTATTGATTTGAGAGAAACATCAGTCTCTGTTGTTCCATTTATTTATGTGTTCGTTGGTTGACCCCTAGCATATCAGGATGCTGCTGTAACCGACTGAGCTACCTGGCCAGAGCTGTTGTCATTTTTCAAATTGACAGTCTAAGGGAAAAGAGGTCACTGTCCCTGACTCAATAGTCAGGTATTGCATGTTTTAAAAATTCTTGCGGCACACCAGAGTTGAAACACTGGTTGAAAATCACTGACATAGGCCATCGCTCACCTCAAGAACGGGATTTGGCAAACATTTTCTGCAAATGGACAGAAAACAGATATTTCAGGCTTTGAAGGCCAAGAGGCAAAATCAAGGATATTATATAAAAGATATACCATGAGAAGAATGGATTTTTTTTTTTTAAGGAATAACATTTTACTCAATTTGGTCTCAAATCTCTTGCAAATATTCATGCATTAAAACCATCTTCCTTCCTGTGGTCAGCAAAAATCAGGCCATATGTGGCTCTTGACCTTTAACCTCTTCCCTCAGTCTATTAAATAGATAAGAACTGCCCCTCTTACCCCCCATGGCCAGTTTCAGACCTCCATTCTTCCCTGCTCTTCAGTGACGCTGGCCATAAATGTACTTAAGGATTCTGTTCCAATCCCAAATCAGTTTCCAGTGACTCATTTGTATATTTACATAATAAAAAGGTGCCATGATAAGGTGCAGAAAATATGAAAGTAATTAAAATGGGTAGTAATTCCTGTTTGCCCATAGTATATTTACAATGAAAAGAAGTTATAGAGAACACCCTCTAGTAAATTTACATGTTTCTCTGACAAATATAATACAAAATATCAAAAACATTAAAAAACCATTTGTAGTTAGTTTTAGTATGCATCACCTTTTTTGTCCATCATGCCTGCTTTCTTATTTTTATTCTCATTTCCTTATTACTGATTTATAGCTGTCTTTCCTAAGGATGCATTGTCTGCACGATGGTGACTCATAATACACTAATGTGCGAGGCACTTAGAAAAAGCCAACATTTAACAAATAAAACCCCATATATCCAAAATACACACTACCAATGAAGTATTTACCATATTAAGTTTGCATTGCCTATATTGGAAAGTGCTCCAGGTTGTGATCCTGGAGACCTTTCCTGAAATTCTGATGGTAAAAATAATTCAGAGTTCATTTTTATTAACCGTTCAACAGAGGACTGCAAACTTTTATTTCTTATTCTACCTGGAAAACATTTTTGGAAATGATCTCAAGCACACTGAAGTGGCGGGTGCAGCGCAAAGCATTTTCTGTCCCTAGCTCGTTTCAGAGCAAACGGCAGACAGGCTGCCCCATCATTCCCAGGCATTTCCATATATTTTCTACAGTGAGATTCTGGGCAGTAGCTACAGCACAACCAGCAAAATCACGATATTGACATTCGCACATTTCTACCTCAGACCCCACTCAAGTTTTACCAACCCTTTCAGAAACATCCTTTGTATCAAAGCTCATTTACCATTTTACCTATTTCTAAGTGTACCGTTCAGCGGTATTGTACATTCACGGTGGTGTGCAACGATCACCACCTTTCATCTCCAAAACTTTCATCTTTCCAAAATAAAACTTCGTACCCATTAAACAATAACCCTCCGTTTCCCCCTTTGCCCAGCAACTGGCAAACGCCATTCGGTTTTTTCTCTCTATGAATTTGACTCCTTTAGGTACTTCCTATGA
>PVJD01009367.1:0-63512 GCA_004026545.1 Mormoops blainvillei | reverse complement strand
CCGCCATCTTGGATCCTGCCAAGTAACTTTTTAACTGGGTCCAGGAAATACTCATTCACTCATTCATTAATTCATTCATTCCTACTGTGCAATAGGCACTGAGCTAGGAAATGAGGACAAGAAAGATGTGGAGACCAAACACATCGAGCTGAGGGTCTACTCCTTGACCACTTGAAAGCATTTCCATTAGACAGAAAAAGACAAATACTGTATAATTTTATATACGTATATAATTGAAAAGAACCCTAAACTCATACATAAACAATGCAAATTGGTGATTGCCAAAGACAGGGGTGTGGGTGGGCAAAACGGATGAAGGTGGTCAGAAAGTAAAAAAAAAAAAAAAAAAAGTGTTTCCATCAACTCCATGGGTATGGGTGTGGCCCCAACTAGTTTTATACTGTGACCATTAATATTATTTTTCAAAAGGGCAACTCTTTATCCCTTCCAAATTATAAATTTACTGAGCATTTCATTAAAAGTGAATGCCTGTTTTCCTCTCTATAAAGACTGGGCTTCTGAAACAATATTCAGAATGAGGTGGTCTTCAGATATGGCTCTTCAGTGCTGACCAATGCAATATTCTATTACTCCATGAAAAAATCACTAAGGAATAAGATGGTTTTAGAGATTGGGTTGAACTCAGAATCAGCACCAAAACACAATGGTAAAACCTGAGTTTGTAGAAATAGTTTTTGAGGATTCAGGGAAAAACAGAAATGTCTTCTGGCTCACACGTTTTTAAAAGTGAGCCTTTAATTGCTTAGATGTTACTTAACCTTCTGTAAAGGAAAACTAAAAAATCTCTGTTGCCAACAACATGATTTTACTGTCATGAGTCAGGAGTAGCTTGAACAGACATCAAATTCATTCTACAAAGAAGGGTTTCAAACATACTATTAAAAAACAGTAACATCAAACATTAAATGTGTTTAAATGTATTATAGCTAACTTTCTATGTAGCAAGTCACATTTATTTTGAGGTCCATTTTCAACCATTATATCTATAACCAAAAGCCACATAGCTCAAAGTTCAACACTGGGCATGTGGTAATGACCACTTAAAATATTTCTCAATTTAAATTATTGCAGACATCTTCTGTGACATAAAATGGAGCACCAGCATTGCTCCTTTGAGTGACCTCCAGATAATATTGCAAAGATAACTTGTTATTTACAAGCACACTGTAATCTTCCTTGGTCTTCTCTCTGAGGAAAAAGAGGGTACCTTTCCAGTCAAGACCATGTGCTTCTTAGAGCTTTCAACTGTTAAAATATGGAGCTCAGCATATAACCATCAACAACATCCATCTGCTTTCTGGGTACTATCTGAGAGTGTAACCTTGAATTCAATACACAGAGAACTTTATAGTAATCTAGCTGAGAAAATTTCCATTTTTTCAGGTTAACCTGAAGGATATACAGCTCATCTCTTCCCTTGTAAAAGACCAGATAAATATTTTAGGTTTGATGGGCCCTATAGTGTCTGTCCTGATGACTCAACTTCACCGTTGTAGTAAGAAAGCAGTGTAAGACAATACAAATTAGTGTGGCGATGTTGAGGTAAAATTTATTTACAAAACAGATGGCAGGCTAGGCTTGGCCGATGAGCAATGAGCTGTGGAGACCTCCTCTTGGTTAATGGTTCTTAACATCTGGGAGGTAAGTGGTGTTCACTGTCTCTTTGTAAAGTCTGATGAAATGACAGTTCCTCTCTTCAGAACAATTCAAATAGATTAATTTTGGGAGCAACTTCATAAGTGTAAGACCCCCAAGTCAAGAAGCTTTCCTGATATGCTCTACAATTGACCACTGAAGTACATCAGAACAACAGAGAAATTATGCACTTGGTGAAGATTCCCCAGTAGAAGCCATTTCTGGAACATTCAATGGTATGATAGCATTGACTTTCTTTAAAAACTGTTTAGGAAAAATATCTTTGAAGCTCATTTACAGGCTTACTCCAATAATGTAACAGACAAACTGTTCAAAATTGACACAACTCAAATATTAAAACTAAAATGATAAAATGCATAGAAGAAAACTTAAGAGGCCCTGAGTTAGGCAAAGATTTCTTAAATGGGACACATAAAGCACAAATCATAAAAGAAAAAATGGTAAATTGGATAACACAAAAACTTAATATTTTTTTGAAAAGACATTGTTAAAACAATAAAAACACAAGCCATAATCTGGCATAAAATATTTGCAAAAGAAATACCTGTTTAAAAAAAAAAAAACACTTGTGTCAGAGTATATAAAGAACTCCTAAACTCAATAAGAAAACAGGCAATACAGTAAAAAAATAGGAAAAAGACATGAACATATATATCACTAAAGGAGATTAAGCAAATAGAAAGAAAGCAGTGAAAGTCATACTGACATATCACTACATGCTTATTAGAGTATCTACATTTTAAAAGAAAGAAAAAGCTAAGAATGTCAAGTGCTGATGTGGATTTAAAGAAACTGGAACTCTCACACATGGCTGGTGGGAACAAAAAAATGGTACAGCCACATTAGAAAACATTTCAGTAATTTTTTTTTATAACGGTAAATATACACTTACTATATGACCCAGCATTCACATACCTAGGTATTTACTCAAGAGAAATTACAACATCTATCCACATAAAGACTTATATATGAATGTTTATAGCAACTTTATTCATAATCACTCTGTAATGAACTGGATGTTTGCATCCCCCTTCCCCGAAATGCCTACATTGAAATCCTAATACTCAAGGTGATAGTATTAGGTAGTGTGGTCTTTGACGGGTGATGAGGGGCCCTTGTGAATGAGATTAGTGCCCTTATAAAGGGGACCCCAGAGAGCTCCTTTGCTGCTTCTGCCACAAGAGGACATCGTAGAAAGGTAGCTGTCTATGAACTAGGAGTCGGGCTCACATCAGACACCAAATCTGCTGTCTCGATCTTAAATTCCCAGCCTCCAGGAATGTGAGCAATAAATTCCTGTCATTTATAAGCTACCTGGTCAATGATATTTTATTATCGCAGCCCAAGTGGACTAAGACGCACTCCAATTGGAAATAACTCAAATGTTCACTAACTGGTGAAGGGATAAATGAACCGTGTGTAGGCTGGAAAAGGATTAGACCACTGATACACAACAACGTGGATGAATCTCAAAAGCATCATGCTGAATGAAAGAAGCCAGATGAAAATGTTACATACTGTATGGTTCTATTCACATGACATTATAGATGAGGCAAAACTATAGGAAGGGAGATGAGGTCAGTAGTTGCTCGGAGCTGGGGCTAGGGGAACTGACTCCAAAGTGGCCTGGGCAACTCTTTGGGGTGATGGGAGCATTTTTGTATCTTTATTGTGATGGTGATAAGTTTTTCAAAATTCATGGAAGTGTACAAAGAGACATTTTGAAAGTTTTATCTCAAAATACTCCATCCTGGATCTTTTTCCCATGGAGCCACAGAAGAAATGTCTCAGTACCAGAAATGGTTACGCCCTCTTGAGTACTGGGTTGTTTTTATCTTTTGGAGACTCTGAATCATATAATTGATTATTGTTACCTGTTTGCTTGGGTTGTAAAAGCTGGAAGCTGAGCTTCTGGTGTGTACTTTGAGTATTAATCATACTTTTGACATTATCTTATTTGTCTTATTATCATTTGCTTTTAGATCTGATTTCCTCCTAGCAAACTGTTTTACCTAATATGGTCTATGTGCTTTTCAGAGACTAAGTAGTAGTTTCCATCAAGGTACAGTATATATAACCTAATAAGTAAATATATTATGGAATCTGAAATAAATCACAGGAGAGCCTCTTCCTGACATGCATTAATATAACTCATTAGAGGAGAGATCAAGATAGTGGAGGAATGAATGGAAGTCACACTGACCTCCTTCCAGGACCAATTACAACTAAATTGTGGAGAAATCATCTAGAACAAACAACTGAACAATAGTGATAGAAAAGCCTTATAATCTTGGACAGACAGAAGAATCATTTCTGCACCATGTGACTGGTAAGGAGTGTGGCGGAGACTCCAGGAGGCTGTCTGGGCACCCTCAGGCAGTAGCGCTAGAGGGATATTTAAGTTGGATCTTCCTTAGAAGAGTAGGGTCTAAACCATAAGCAGGGATCCCCAGACTACAGCACCAGAGCCCAAAAAGTACACAGACAACAGCCAACTGCAAAAAGCAGCAGGGCTGCTCTCTGTCAGAGATGGGCAGCTGGAGACTGAAAGAGCCATCTAAAGGGCCAACGCATGAATTTTCATCTGCAGCCACTTACCCTGGGCTCCGGCAAAGGTGAGGGCAGAGCGGGTTGGAGATGCCTGAGGAAAGACAGGGGACAGAGACTTTGGGGAGAGAACTGAGAAAGTAGTCACCGGTGCTGAGTCATCCCCGACGTGGTAGCAGCCATCTTGCTCAGGCAGACCACTCCCCTGATCAGCAGCAGCCTGAGAGGAAACAACAGCCCCACCACCCAAGGATGACTCTGCCCTGACCCTGTGGTGCTTAAGCCTGACTGCTGAGTGCAGAGTGACGAGATTACCAACTGAAGGAGACAGCCACAGCCTGTAGATCCCTAGAAGTCTCCAACAGGTTACCTAAGGTCAGACGGGGTCAACATCTGACATAAGCAGAGGTGGATCCAGAAAAAAAAACACAGCAGTAAATACCAGAGGCTACTGAGAGGAAATCCACTGTGGTCTTCTCCATGATTTGCGATATTTTCTTCACTACATAGCTTTTTAACATTCATTTCTTGTCCATCAAGTTGATGCATATTAAGCCACTAGATTTTATACTATAGTTTATTTCTCTCCTTTCTTATAATAGTCTTAATCTCTTTATAGTCTTATTAAGACTGGTTCATTTGCTGTTGATAGTGGGATTGCAGAGGGGAGTTATTTTTACAGTTATGGGTTTGTTTCCTGAGCTTTGTGATTTTGATCTGGCAGCCAAATAATGGGAAGACAAAGAAACAACCCCCAATCAAAGGGAAAGGAGGAATCCTCAAAAGACTACTAAATGAAATAGAGGCAACTAAACTATCACATATTGAGTTCAAAAATATGGTTATAAGGAAGCTCAATGATCTTAGTGAGCTCAGTGAGAATTACAAAAAACTACAGGGAAACTATGAGGAACTTACTGCAGACTATATCAGCATGAAAAACGACATAGAAACTATCAACAAGAACCAAGAGAAAATGAAGAATACAATTTCTGAATTGAAGAACACAGTAGAAGGAATCAAAAGACAGTTAGCTGAAGCAGAGGATCGAATCAGTGAGCTGGAGAACACAGTAGAAAAAAACTCCCAGAAAGAGCCAAAAAATGAAAAAAAGCTCAGAAAGAACAAACGGGGGCTAAGGGAAATGCAGGACAACATGAAACGTAATAATGGCCATATAAGAGGAATACCAGGAGAAGAAGAGGAGCAAGGGATAGAAAACCTGTTTGAAAAAGTCATACAAGTCCAGGAAGCACAGAGGGTCCCAATCAAGAGGAACCCAAAGAGACTCACTCCAACACACATCATAATAAAAATGGCAGATATCAAGGACAAAGGGAGAATCTTAAAGGCAGCAAGGGAGAAACAGTGAGTAACATACAAGGGAGCCCCGATAAGGCTAGCAGCTGACTTCTCCACAGAAACACTATAAGCCAGAAGGGAATGGCAAGAAATATTCCAAGTAATGAAAAGCAAAGGCCTGCAAGCAAGATTACTCTATCGAGCAAAGCTCTCAATTAAAATGGAAGGTGAAATTAGGAGTTTCCCAGACAAAAGAAGGCTAAAAGAATAAAAGCCATCATTGAAAGATATGCTAAAGGGACTGCTTTAAGAAGATGAAGAAAAAGAGTGAGAGAAAGAGGAACAGAAGTACAAAGGAAAAAAATGAGTAAGTACCTATCAGTAGTAACTTTAAATGTAAATAGATTAAATGCTCCACTTAAAAGACATAGAGTAGCTGAATGGATAAGAAAACATGACCTGCACATATGCTGCCTACAAGAGACCCACCTCAGAACAAAAGACCTACACAGGCTGAAAGAAAAGGGTTGGAAAAAAATATTCCAAGCAAACGGACCGGAAAAAAAAGCCAGGATAGCAACACTTATATCGGACAAATAGACTTCAAAACAAAGGCCATAAAGAGAGACCCAGAAGGACACTTCATAATACTCAAAGGAAGAATCCATCAAGAAGACATAAACATTGTAAACCTATATGCACCCAACATAGGAGCACCCAAATATATAAGGAAGATCCTGGAGGACTTCAAGAAAGATATAGACAGCAACATGCTTATAGTAGGGGATTTTAATACCCCACTGTCAACAATGGATAGATCAACCAAACAAAATATCAACAAGGATATTGTGGAACTGAATGACACATTAGATTAAATGGACTTAACTGATATATATATATATATATAGAACCTTTCATCCAAAAAAAGTAAACTACACGTTCTTTTCAAATGCACATGTAATATTTTCAAAGATGGACCACATGATAGGACACAAAACAAGCTTCAACAAATTGAAGAAAACTGAAATCATATCAAGCATTTTCTCAGACCACAAGCACTTAAAACTAGAAACCAACCTCAAGGAAAAACTCAAAAACATTCAAACTCATGGAGACTGAATAGCATGCTATTAAACAATGAATGGGTCAATGTTGAGATCAAAGAAGAAATCAAAAAGTTTCTGGAAACAAATGAAAATGAACATAAAACAGTCCAAAACCTATGGGACACAGCGAAGGCAGTCCTGAGAGGGGAATTCACAGCAATATAGTCCTACCTAAAAAAGAGAAAAACATTTCAAATAAACAACCTAACCCTATGTCTACAAGAACTGGAGAAACAACAAAGATAAGAGCGAGCAGAAGGAAGGAAATAATCAAGATCAGAGCAGAATTGAATGACATAGAGACTAAAAGAACAATTCAAAGGATCAATAAATCTAGGAACTGGTTCTTTGAAAAGATCAATGAAATTGGCAAGCGTTTAAGCAGATCCATCAAGAAAAAAGGGAGAGCACCCAAATAAAGGAAAGAATGAACAAATGGGACTTCATCAAAATAAGAGGCTTCTGCATGGCTAAAGAAAACATCAGCAAAATGAAAAGGGAACCAACCATATGGGAAAATATATTTGCCAATGATACCTCGGACAAGGGTTTGATCTCCAAAACATATAAAGAATTCACATGACTCAACTCCAGGAAGACAAACAATCCAATTAAAAATTGGGCAAAGGACCCGAACAGACACTTCTCCAAGGAGGACATACACAGGGCCCAGGGACACATGAAAGGATGCTCAGCATCACTAGCCATCAGAGAGATGCAAATTAAAACCACAACGAGATACCATTTCACACCAGACAGAATCACCATCATAAACAAATCAACAAACAGCAAGTGCTGGTGAAGATGTGGAGAAAAGGGAACCCTAGCGCACTGTTGGTGGGAATGCAGATTGGTGTAGCCACTGTGGAAGACAGTTTGGAATTTCATCAAAAAACTAAAAATGGAACTGCCTTTTGACCCAGCAGTTTCACTGCTGGGATTATATCCTAAGAATCCTGAAACACCAATTCCAAAGAACCTATGCACCCCCATGTTCATAGCAGCACAATTTACAATAGCCAAGAATTGGAAGCAACCTAAGTGCCCAACAGCAAATGAGTGGATCGAAAATCTATAGTACGTTTACATAATGGAATACTACACAGCAGGAAGAAAGAAGGAACTACTACCCTTTGCAACAGCATGGATGGAACTGGAAAGCATTATGCTAAGTGAAATGAGCCAGGAGGTGAAAGACAGATACCATATGATCTCACCTATAAGTGGAACCTATCAACAAAATAAACAAGCAAGCAAAATATAACCAACAATACTGAAATAAAAAACAAACTGACAGTAACCAGAGGGGAGGAGGGAGGGAGGGGGTTAATGGGAAAAGGAGGAGAAGGGTCATCGAGGAACATGCATAAAGGACCCATCGACAAAGCCAAATAGGGGAACAACTGAGTAGGGTGGGCGGTGGGGAGGGGTGGGGCCGGGGAAAGCGGTGGTGGGCAAATGTTGACCAAAAAAAAAAAATAGGGGGAGGCTAAGAATAGTATAGGAAATTGAGGAGCCAAAGAACTGATATGTACAATCCATAAACATGAACTAAGAGGTGCGGGGAAGATGGGATGGGTTGCAGGGCAGAGGGCATAAAGGGGAGAAAAAAATGGGACAACTGTAATAGCATAATCAATAAAGTATACCAAAAATAAAAAATTTTTTTAAAGAAAAAATATAATTTTTTAAAGCATACTATCACACAATATCTAACTTGTTTTACTCATTTCTGGATGCTTCCCTTTATGTGGAATGAGGATCAAACACAGCATTATCAGGAAAAAATAAACTGAATGGGATGCGGAAAAGATATATAGGAGCAATAGAGGCTTAATATAAAACATATTTCTAATGAAGCACAGAATAGATAAAACGCATTGTGTGAGGAAAGAGTTTCTGACAGTAGATATAACTAGACACAGACTGGATAATCACTTGGCTGAGACTGCATACAAAGATTCATTTAGATAAATGGTCACTTCCTTCTAATACCAAGATTCAATAGTTACTCAATTCTATGAGAAAACAGTACCCTTCCAATAATATGAAACAAACTTATTTTGACTAAGCAAACACCATTATTTCCTTGCCAATTTATTTTATCATAATAAGTTGTATCAGAGCCCCAATATGTTAGAACAGTTAACAAGTCTGTAGCAAGCAGACATTCTTACAACTGTTCTAGATCAGGCTCTTAAAGAAAGAAACACAAAACTGTAACTAGAGTTTTAGGGAATCGGATTAGCAAAATAAACCCTTTTCATCCACAGCCAGCTGTCCTTCTTTGCCCTCTGGAACCAGATGGGCAGCACAGCACTCTCTGAATGGAAGTTTAAGTGATTTCCCACTTTGTCCTTGTGGTTTAACACTTAGCTAATAAAGCTCCTGACATGGTCAATAAAAAGCAGAGAAGTGCTCCGCATTCATGGGAGAGCTCAAGCCGGCACCATCCCCATGCTTTCCCATTGACAAAGCCCAGTCTTTTGACACAGCAGCAGTCCTACAATTTAAAACTCACTTCCGTCAGCATGAGGGGCCTGAAGGTGATTGGTTCCGCAAGATGGAGAACAGTTTCAGGGTGGCTCGAACGCCTGGGTCCCTCGGCTGCAGTGGGCTCACCCAGCATTCCCAACAGACCCGGGTAACCAGGGAGAGACACCCTGAAGGCATTTCAGGTCTGGTAACCAAACGAGGAACTGAGCAAAGGGTAGAGCAGTGCTGCATCATCACTGGGAACTGCAGGCACGAGGCTATAAAAGAAGACTGGCAGCGGAGGGGAAGGGGAGGCAGTAGATAATGAGTATGTTTACTGGAAGACACAGCAGTAAGAGGCCAAAAACAAAGGACCCAAAAAGACTTTTTTACCAAAGACACATATAAATAGCCCAGGAGTACCTGTTAAGGTGTTCACATCTCTAATCAGGTGGGAAATGCAAATCAAAACCATAATGAGATATCACCTCACACCTGTTAGAAAGGCTCTCCTCAGACAAATGATACAAAATGGATCTGCCTTACGGCCCAGCACTATTCCACTTCTGGGTAAATATCTGAAGAAACCCCAAACAATAATTCGAAAGAATATATGCACCCTTATGTTTACTGCAGACTTATTTACAACAGCCAAGATATGGAAACAATCCAAGCGTCCATCCATAGAAAAGTGGATTAAAAAACTATGGTATGTATATATAATAGAATATTACTCAGCCATAAAAAAAGAATGAAATCTTACCACTTGCAACAACATGGATGGGCCTAGAGGGAATTACGCTAAGCGGAGTCAGTCAGTCAGAGAAGGACAAATATCATAAGATTTTACTTATATGTGGAATCCAAAGAACAAAATAAATGAACAAACAAAATTGAAACAGACTCATAGACACAGAACAGACTGACGACTGCTAAAGAGGAGGGTGGTTGGGGACTGCATGATAAAGGTGGAACGATTTAGAAGTACAAATCGGTAGTTACCAAATAGTCATAGGGATGTAAAGTACAGCATAGGGAATACAGTCAATAATATTGTAATAACTATGTATGGTGCCAGGTGGGTGCTCAAAATATCAGGGGACCACTCTGTAAAGTATATGACTGTCTAACCACTAAGCTGTATGCCTGAAACTAATACAAATAGTATTGACTATAAAAACTGTAATTGAAAAAGAAATGTAAAAAGTAAAAAATAAAACCTCACCTCGACAACAAAATCTCCTTTATGAGCATCTGTCTTTTCCCTGGCGATCTGAGTGAGCACGCATCACTGTGCTCTTTCTACACCGTCTTTATGGAAGTGACACCATGTGAGAATGAGATGCTTTAAGGCCAGGCGTCTCTGTCTGGTTATGCGAGACTCACAAGCCCCGAGGGCCACCCCGATCACGGGTCTTGGGCTCCATGCTGATCTTTTGTACATTTTTCCTTCTTTCTTGTTAAAGAATGGAAGATTCATTTTATCTTATCTATTGATTTTCCTTCCCTTCTGCTATATTCGCTAAATATTAACAAAAACAGAGGAAGAAAAAAAAGAAAAGAGGTAAGTACTGGCCAAGATGTAGAGACGGGGAACACTTGGGCACTGTCGGTGGGAATGGAAATTGGTTCAATCACTATGAAAACAGTTTGGAGGCTCCTCAAAACATTAAAAACAACTACCTCAAAAAATTAAAAATAGCAATCCCACTTCCAAGTATATACCTGCAAGAAAGGAAATCGTCATCTTGAAATGATAACTGCACCTCCATGTTCAATGCGGCATTATTCACAATAACGGAGGCACAGAAAAATCTTAGTGCCCATCGACAGATGGCTGGATAAAGAAAAAGTAAACTTCGTTTTATGTAAAAAAAAAAAATTTTTTTTTATTGGCTGAATAATATTAATAATATTAATATGGATGAGTAATAATCATATTATACATAGTAGTCCATTGTGTTTGTGTATATAATTATTTAACATACTTATATGTTAAATAACTGTATGTTAAGTATATCAAGTTATTATATATACATGATAAATTATATATTTATATATTACATGGACTATATATAATTACATAATATAGAATAGTCCATCGCGTCTGTGTATATATATAATACATATTATGCAGGAAAGGGAATCGGCCATTGGGTAAAGCTTAGGGGCATTATGCTAAGTTGTAATAACTCGGAGAAAGACAAACACAGTATGCTCTCACTTATATGTGGAATCTAGCGAAGCTGAACTCATAGAAACAGAATTGCCAGGGGCTGGGGCCAAGGGAAGGGGTGACGGGGGGCAAAGGGCACAAATTTCCAGGTATAAGATAAATAAGTTCTGGGGATCTAATGCACAGCCTCGTGACCAAAGTTAACGATACTTGGAACTTGCCAGGAGAGTAAATCTTAAATGTTATCACAAAAACAACAATAAAAAAGGGTAGCTATGGGAGGTGATGGCGGTGTTACTTAATATTATTGTGGTGACCATTTTGTAATGTACACGTTTAGCAAACAATCACTTCGTACAGCTTAAACTTACACAATGTTACAGGCCGGTTATTTATGTCTCAATAAAGGTGGGGAAGAAAAGACAATTCATAACATCAGAATGCATCTGGCTACTTCAGCAGGTACTGACAACCTCTCCAAACCCAAAAGAAAATCCTCCATAGCAAATACATTCCATGTCCGGAATTTCATAGATCTGAAGTTAGCCAATTCCACTGCAGTGTTAGTAGTTTTAGAGGGGAAGTACAAAGAACTCAAAACAACAAAGATTTACTGAGCCCCTACTATTGTGCTAAGTACCAGACTAGGTATTTCATTCATTTGATCCAAATTAATAGAGATGATCATGGTGTTTTCTAGGTACATTATTCATTTGATCCTCATGACTGCAGGAAGCAGTGTCATTATCATCCCCATTGCACAGGTGAAGATACAGGGCTTCGGAGTGTTTGAGCTCTCTGTCCAAGTTCGATCCAACTAGAAAATGGTGAATACAGGTTTAATACCGACAAACGAATCCAACAAATGGGCACTGGCCTCCAGACATCTGGATCCTGATATATTATAATTTTCATATCTCTCTGACACCTTCAGCCTTCCATAGGTACAAAGGGCCAACAGTCGGCTGGTTCTGAACTTCCCGTAGGATGTCTCATTAGTGGGTGTTCGCATGTTGCCGCGTGGCTGGGAAAGGGAAACGGTGAATCTGGCTTCGAGGTTGTTTCACCCAAAAGAGTTAAGTTATGTGGCCTTTGTGGGAAATTATTATATGGAATTCTGACCAATTTTTGTATTGTTTTAGTTTATATCTGAAAGGAAAACATTTTTACCTTTTCTTCTGTTTTCGTCTGCTGAGAGTTCAGTCAACCCCACACGTGCAGAAAAAAATAAAGCCAAGGTATGATAATTTGGGCAAAGGTGTGTCCACTCTGTTAGTATTTTGTCACAAGTGATAAATGATGTCAGACAAATCTGTCGGGAGATTTAGAAGGTGTGTGGGACGGCAGCAATCAATTTTCAAATTAGGGAATTTAATGTATTTTAATGAGCTAATCTCCGTTGATTACCATACAGATTTTGACTTTGAGCTTCATTTGCTCGTGGGCTTGGCAGTGATTGATAGGTGTTTTAACTCCCCTAATTTGAGTCCGATAAAGCAATCAAGCATCAGCTGTCTCAGCTGCAATCAGGAGACGCTTGTTCAGAGACCTGCAAAGCACGTGGCCACAGTGTGCTCTCTTGTGCCCTCACATTTGTGCCCCAGATCTTGCAGCTTAAAACTGTTACGTGGTGCTGCCAGCACTGAACCCTAGAAGGTTCCCGGTATGTCACAGACATGCTTACCCTTTGAACCCCTCATATCCTCATGTCATCCCTAAACAGGAGGGCAGACACTTGATATATTCTGATCAGTGGTCTCACAGCACCCAGCACAATTAGGTGCTGAATACATTAAAAAAATAATAATCCTGTACTACTTAACAGATGCATTTCCTGAAAATTGAGTTCTGTGACAAGTACTCTCTATTTCTAATGTTTGCACTAAAGAAAAAGAAATGTAGAAGCTATTAGATACAAGTCTGTGAGCCAATATATAGCAGACACTCTGTGTAGTCTGAGCAAAAATGTGTCTTCTCCTTGCGCAAGAGGTAGGCTTTTAAAATCAAAGTGGTGTTTATAAACTATAAACCCTCATTAACAATTTTGGACTTGGCAAATTTAGAATTTATGATAATTTGGTGTGAATAGGGCCTAAGTCTTCCTCTCCATTATCATTGAAAAAGAGCTGCCTAGGTAAACAAATTGAGTAAACAAAATTACAGAGCTCTATTTAAGTAACTGAGAAAAAAGAAAACTGCTAGGGACTTTGGCAGTTTAATTGAGGGTGTAAATGGATGTTAATTATCAATGTGTCTCAGAGCTTCCTTTTAAAAAACACTTTTTAAAAGTAGCAGTTACTTCCAATTACCTTAGATACACAAAAATGTGGGGCATATTGTGATAAAACCCCATTTCTTAAAAATGCCGAGGCAATGAGATATCTCTAGCTAATGGGGGCTGACTTCCCTCGTAGTCTGAATTGACGCAGTTCAGCCAAATGTGCAGTAAACAACATGACCATCTTTACTCATCTGGGTCATCCTTGCAGGACAGGCCGAGGTCCCACTGCCGCTTGCCCATCTGAGCCAGCGGCCAGGCTCTCCCTGGGTCCGGGCCCTTCCCTTCGGGAGTCTTCTTCTGCTACGACACTAACTGATCACCCTGTGCCTAAAGGCTCTAGGGCACAATTTGGTGACAACAGTGGTGACTGTGATACTCTATGACCTGGGTGAGCTGGCAAGAACAAGCGGGCACACACCGGCAAGTTCCAAGGAACATGCCAACAGCAGAGACAGCTGTGAGTCAGAAAATGTAAGAGCAGATGTTCTCTCCCAGCCCTTCCTGCTGTCAGCTGGAAGGCGCCAGTAACAACCTGGTCCCGGCTCTGCGCGGCTCGGCAGCCCCTGCCTGGGCTGAGGCAGCTCTGCTCAGATTAACAATTAGGTTAGAAGCCAAGCACAGGCTCCATTCGGGCAGCAGTTTCAAGAGCTGGGACCAAGGCTCCCGAGGTATTTTGCTCTTTGTACTCATTAACCTTCTGTCTGGGGGAAGAGGGTCCTGTCCACCAGCCAAGCACCCCCAGCAGGGCTTCCTAAGCCGGGCAGTCCAGTGAATCTAATTAGTTACTTGCCAGGTTCCTCTCCTTTGGAAAGAAGGGTGTTGTGCATACACAGATGTGCTTCTCCGGGCTGACCCACCCAAACAGGCGGGCCCAGAAAGAGGTACTCCAGCAGGGGCACAATTAGCTGTGAATTAGAGCCATGCGCTAGCCTCTTTCCCTCTTGTGCCACCTGTCTGACATTGGCCCCTGTGGTGGGTGGCATCTGTGTTCTCAGTCATTTAAAAGAATGAAGGTAAAGCATTCCCTGGAAGAGATATCCACACCCCCATGTTCGCTACAGCATTAGTCACAGTAGCCAAGCTATGGAAACCTAAGTGCCCATCAACGGATGAACGGATAAAGAAAATGCAGTATACGCGTACATAATGGAATATTATTCAGCCATAAAAAAGAAGGACATCTTGCCATTTGGATGGACCTTGAAGACATTATTCTAAGTAAAATAAGCCAGACAGAGAAAGGCAATACCATATGATCTCACTGATATGTGGAATCTAAAAACAAACAAACAAAACTTGAACTCAGATACAGAGAACAGATTGGTGGTTGCCAGAGGCACGAGACGGGGACTGGGTAAAATGGTTCGAAGGTGCTCAAAAGGTGCAGGCTTCCAGCTGGAAAATACACAAGTCATGGGGATGTACTATATAGATGATGACTGTAGTGAACAATGCTCTGCTGCCGATCTGAAAGTTGCTATGAGGAGTCTTAAAAGTCCTGATCACGAGAACATAAATTATAATCGTGTGGTGATGGGTGTTAACTAGACCTACTGTGGTGATCATTTTGCAGTTAGACAAATATCAAATCATTATATTGTACACCGGACACTAATTTAATGTTATATATCAGTAGCATCTCAATAAAAAATACTGAAAAAAAAAGAATGACGTTTAAATCTAATGTCAGAACCAATATATGTATTTCCTCTCCCATCCATCACCCCTTGTTAATTTTCCTGACACGATTCACGCCCAATAGCTGCCATGTGCTTTGCTGGAAATGCTTGTGCACTGAAGGCTCTGGGCCCCTTGGTTCCACCGCTATGCATGGACTTTCACACCCTCCTGCTCCTTCATCCTCTCTTCATGATAACCGTTCCAGCATGACATACAGTATGATCAGCTATATTAAGATGTTTCTATTTGAGATCTTCGGTACATTCTAATTATGCCAGGCTTAGGGCTCCATGAGAGACAATTTCCAACTATGCACAACCAATTTACAGGATTCTCAAAATAAACATTATTTTTTAGAATGGGGAGTTATTTGGGCCTGGGTCAACCCCTGACTTTGTTTAGACAATGATTTTAGTCAAGAACAAGAGTGCTATAGGATAAAGTGAAGTGAAACATTAGGGTAAAGAACAAGGCAACCTGCGTGGTCATAGCAATGACGAAAAGGTCACGGACACCTTAGTGTCCCTGAGCAGGGTCGCCTGAGGAACTAGAGGAAAAGGCAAATTTGGCAACTGGACAAACATCCTAGGCAGCCCTTCCTTCAGAGATAATTGACGGAGATGGTCTGGGGCCATATACTCCCAGTGCTGAACTCTGCTCTTTGTCTCTGAGCTTCCCCCTCCCCAAATGCAGAAATATCAGGGAACTTTGTCCTTGAGCAACAGTTGCCTCTACAGATTCCTACACGGAATGGGGCCCAGGTCCAAATCAGCGGGAAGAACAGGGCCATGTGGGTGAAGGGCTGAGATGGTCGCGGAGACGGAAGGTAAGCTAGGTCCTGCCTTTGATGCTTATCCTATCTGAAAATGTGTGCTTGACAAGGACTCATACCAGTAGAGATTACCTGCATTCTCCCAACAGATTTCACAGTCACAGGGGTTGATGTATGGTACTCAACCTGACAGGGTTGTCCCATGGGTGATGGGTGCCTGCAGCGGCTTACTTGATACATATATGTGCTGTGGTGCTTACGAAAAGCAATGCAAATACAAACAAAATCATCTGTCTTCATGAATCATCAGCTCCTGAGTCAAAGCATAGCAAACTAATACATATATTAGCTGCTATCAAAGATGTATGCTAGAGAAGAGGCGGTTCCATGACATGACTGCTACCTGTCCCACAAACTGGACCCAGGCCAGAAGGGAGGTTGCTTCCTGCAACAAACACCCCCTTAGAGACTGTCTGATCATAACTGATGCTCATTCTGGCATAAATCAGCACCCTTCCCTTGCCTCCTGCTATGTGTTGGTTTCTAGAACCAGCTGTTGTCCTGACCTGGTCAAGCATGTAAAGTAATTTCATGTACTAGTACCTGTGACTATTCCACCCTTCGCCGATATAATTCTTCGTCAACTATCAAGTGGCATGGAGATCCATTTTGTCTTGCAGCTGCCCAAGACAGGCCTCATGTGTACATTTTCCTTTATAAACTCTACTACTAATTGCCAGAGTGGAGTGGCCAGCCGCTTCAGTCTTTCCCTGAAGACTTTCAGTCTCAGGGTTTTCCACATCTGCGTGTATGAACAACCGTGAGCCAGGAGACTGAGGGAATGGGCCTCAGGAAAGAGGAATCCGCTGGGGAAATCCTGGATTGGCCGTCTACTTTCATGTGGGGAGAGATGGCCCCTATGCAAGGTGCATGTCAAGGACAGGGATGCCCCCGATAGGTCACTCGTCTTATTCTTTTGTTTGAGGACCTACACGTTACACACTGAGGCAAGGAAGAAAAACTCGTGGCCACAGCTGGGGGCTTTCCCTCCTACGGGCAGTTCATTGGCCACCAATGCTCAGCTAGAGCCAGATGCCAGGGTTAGAAAGTTACAGAAAGAACTGAAACTAGAAAAAGATGTTAGAATGTCTACAACCATGCCAGCATCAGGACTGGCTGATGAAGGAGGGGTAGAGGGAAGAATGGTTCTGTGAGCAGAGTCTACTTCTTTTATGACAGCCCTGAGGTCCCTGAGTGCATCTGTTTGAATGTTCATGCATATCGGCATATGTGTTGCATTTGCGTGGTATTTTCTGCCTCCAGATGCTATTGCTCACCTGCGAAAGAGCTGTGTTTGCTTGGCTTAAAGGAATTAAGCTCTTACCTAAATAAGGATTGGGCAGTCTAAAGTTTTCAGAAATACAGGAACTAACCCAAATGCTTTTCGGGATCACATGATCTGGGAAAATATATGATATTAAAGCTAAATGAATCTTGTTGCTTTCATTACAACAGAATGTCTTCAGAGTTGCGAACATTCAATATATCTTTATTTTACCTAGTATTATAAATTTTTCAGCAAAAATAATAACTTAGAATGATGGCTAATTTTGCCTAAAGTCTCGTGAAGATTTTGTGGGTAACCTACACATAACTGTTAAGAACTAATAAATTAAACAGACTTAAGTAGAAGAAAAGGTTTTTAGTTTAAAAACTTTTGCAATACTTGTAGAAAGTTTGTGGGAAAAAAAATCTTTGGAAAAAAATTTTAATGTGTGGTCAAGTTGGCTAATATTAGAAAGGATTTAATTAAGCGAGGGGATTTAAACATCAAAAGTAAGCAAATGTAAAATAAGAGCTGGTTCTTTTTCTCTCGATTAAAGGAACAAACTATTCTTGGATTATGGGTCTGCTCCAGATAAGATATAACAAGTTTTCTGCCTGGGAAGCAAAGATTCTAATGTTATATCAAAATAATTTTCTGTGTTTTATGTTATTTTAATCAAGTCTTTGATTGCTTAAGAAGTCTGAATGTTCTCCATTGTAGAAGCTAACGTTCTATATTTGAAATGACCTGGCTGACTTTCATGAAAAGTCATGAGCAACAAAAATCTATTAAGATGGTGGCACACGTGGATGAAGTCCATTCTGCTTCTGCAAAAATAACCCTACATTGCCCAACTTTTGCCATTCTCATGTCCTTGTATGTGGCAACAGTATGCTCCTGAATCGCGGAAATTAAGACAAGTAAGCAGTGGTTGTAAATCAAATAGTGGAGGCCATGAGAGCCCCAAGATGGTTGCTTATTTCTTCCAAGCTCCCTGGCAAACCCCATGCTTCAGTTTTTTTGCCTTCTTTTGTACACTATAGTGCATTTAAGCTGAACTTCATTCAACTGCCACTCTGTACGGGTTATCAATCTGTTCTTGTTGTATGTATATTTTCTGGAGGGGTTGAAACCTTCCCCTGCCACGAGGCTGATAACCTCACAGTGACAAAGAGGCGGTCATAAAATGTGTTTCCCACTTTAGGTATACCCTCCAAGTTTTACCTCGGGCTGTTTCCTTGGCCCCACCACATGCCATGAGTTGGTGGCTCAGCCCTTGTCATTGTTTTCCTTCCCGGTCCCTATGAAACGGACACATTCTATTAAGGGTATAATGTTAGCCTGTGAAGGTCTGCCTCTGCGCAGAAAGCCCTGCAGGCTTTACCAGGCCGCCTACAACAGAGACGATGGGTAATGAGTCTACAGGAAATT
This sequence comes from Mormoops blainvillei, assembly GCA_004026545.1. Lineage (NCBI taxonomy): Eukaryota > Metazoa > Chordata > Mammalia > Chiroptera > Mormoopidae > Mormoops > Mormoops blainvillei. The sequence goes on along the minus strand of PVJD01009367.1, from coordinate 44,738 downwards.
CAAGGTCCAGGCACCACAGTAAAGTTCTTGGGCGGTGTATGGCTAAGACCCACGTTGTCCCCGAGGCTGCCACAGACAAAGTACAAGGCTACCCCATACCGAAAACTGAGAAAGAAGTGCAGGCTTTTGTGGGAATTTGGGGGTGCAGGTGAACATTTATACCCCATTTAGTGCAACGCCTCTGCTCCTCATATTGCCTGGTTAAAAGGGAAATATATGGGGCAGGAAAGCTGAACTACGGGCTGCCTTTAATAAGGCAGAAACACTGGTCAAGCAGATTGAAGCCCTTGGACTCTCCCAGGTGGGGATGTCAATTGGATTAGATGTTTCAGCACTCCTGGGAAGCCTGGAGTGGACACTGTGGCAAAAGCCCACAAAAGAGAAGAGCACCCCTTGGAGTTTGGTCCCAGCTGTGGAAGGGGGCAGAAATCCGATACACCTCACACAGAACAGCAATGACTGGCAGTGTAGGCAGTGTATACGGCACACCTGCAGGTGGAGCCTCTTACCAAAAAGTGGTCAATTACAGTGAGAACTTCCCTTTTCTTCAAGAAGTGGGTGGGCAACATGTTCCACCAACCTGCCTCCGCCACGGTTCAGACTCCTGCACGGACTAAATAGCATGGCTACCTACAGCAGGGGAGTCCTCTGCCAAACTGCCCTCTGTCTCCAGAGAGGCACAATTATTAGGCCCTGTTGAATATATAGACCCTCCAAATGCTCCCGCTCCCATTCCTCCACTGGTCCCAGCAACCTGCAAAGAGGGAACAGAGAGACCCTGGCTAGGGCTTAAGGTACAGACAGCGTTAGGCAAAGTCATCAGTCCACCTGAACAGCTGATGCCACCCAGCCATCCACTGACACTATCTAGGTGGAAACAGGAACAAAAATAACAGTCAGTGGCTGAATTAAGAGCTGTCTGGTTGGTGGTCACACATGAACCTTGGCCACTGATCCCATGTACTGATGGCTGGGCTGTTTTAAAGGGACTGACTTTATGGTTTGGGCAATGGAAATGGAGGGGTAGATTTTTTATGAATGGAGGGGTAGCCTTTATGGAGACAGAGATGTGAAAAGAAAGACATTTGGGCTGCTCTACAAGAGCCCAACGCAGGTCTTGTCTTCCGTGTCCCTGTCCATAAGATATCTATACCTCTAGGTAATCAGGAAGCATGTCTTGGCAAAAGTACTCGTGTTAGCAACTGACCCACCAGTTGACACTGCAGATAGGATATCCTGGAGGAGTGACACTACCATGCCCAAGTAGGATGATGCATAGGTAAGGAGGAAGGAAGTGCTGCCTTTAAAATACAGTGGCCTGGTCGATGTAGTTATGGAATGCTGGTCCCATCTCCTATAGAACCCAGAGGTAGTTGGGCTGGTAGAATGCGAAAATGGGGTCCTTAAACAGCAGATTAAGTTATTAACTGAAAAATCTACCTTGACTAGGTGCACGAAGGTGCTTTCCAACCATTAATACATTTAAATGAGCAATCCATGGGGCCTATTGCTCCGTATGCCAGGCTGGGAACCCAGGCTGAGGTGCCCAGTATGGTAAAGGTGTGGGAAACAAAGGACACAACAAGAGTCATGATGCTTGCCGAGTACCAACAAGTTATGATAATGAAAACATCAAGCCGTATTGTCCCCGGAATGGGAACCACATCCTGGAGTCTGCAATGGGACGTTCCACTGGGATGAGTCACTTACTTCACGCCTTCGGGTGGGGAAGAACTGCCGAGTCTCCAGGGGGAATCTGTCATTCTAATGCAGTGAGGACCCATGGAGACACGCTATGTGAGGACCTGCGCATGCACCACTGAAAGGGGAGAAGGCAGGGGTCCTAGTCTGACATACGGCCCCTCCTAGTCACCTCCTGACACCACAGAGCACCACCTCCCCGCCTTCCTTGGCCAACGTATATGCTTTACACAGTCTGCCCTGGTTCCAAAGACTGCAGCCACATTTACATCTAAAGGTCAGGCTACACGGGTAATTCTCATAGCTGGGGAAGATCTCCCAATTGAAGTGCTTCTGATCTTATGCCACTGCTGTTCCTGTGGCATCCAATTATGGGTGGGAGACACGAGGGGCACTTGCGCCATTATCCAAACTAAATGCTGTGTTTTCATACCAGATGAATCTGCTAATATTTCTTCTTTGTTAGTACATATTAAAACTCAAGTAAAAGCCTTAAATAATCTGGTTCCAACTTAGGTGACCTACTAACCCACTGGTTTTGGCCCTGCGGGGAAGCATGATGGAAAAAATTGTTACTGATACTTGGACTGCTTCTTTTAATTTGTCTTTTTTTTCCTTGTATGTGTTTGTACTGTTGCTGTGAGCTATGTCTCCAATGTGGTCAATCTGTAACTAAGCAAGCTACCTCCCTGCTATTAAAGCCCCTCGTTGCCCACTGAGGGCACCCTGCAGAAGAGGGGGGCATGTGAGGTTGTAAGAGCGTCACCATGGGTGGAGTTGGGAGGAGAGACTCTTCTATGATGAGGCTGCTGTCTGTCCCACAAGCTGGATCCAGGTCAGAGGGAGGGTGCTCTCTGAAAAACCTCCTATGGACTGTCTGATCATAACTGGTATTCATTCTGACATAAATCAGCGCCCCTCCCTCACCTCCTCCTATGTGCTTGTTCCAGGACAGGTGTTGTCCTGACCTGGTCACGCATGTAAAGTAATTTCCCATAGCGGTAGCATTCACATACTCATACCCCTGACTATCCCCTGACCCTTTACCCTATGTATAGAATTCTTTGGCAACTGCCAAGTGGCATGGGGATCCATTTTGTCTTGCAGTTGCCCCATACCTGCCTTGTATATAAGTTTCCTTTAGTAAACTCTATTAACTGCCAGACTGGAGTGGCCAGCCTCTGCCCTCAGTCTTTCCCAGCCCTCTGCTGACGGAAGCAGACTTTCCGTCTCAGGGCTTTTCCCCGGGTCCGCGTGAATGAGCACGTGTGCTAGAGCAAAGCACAGGCTCAGGGTCAGAATTCCCTTCTGACGTCTGGAAACTTCCTCACCATTAGCATCTTGGTGCAGAATCTGAGCCTGCTTTTCAGAATAAATCCTCAGAAGCTCAGCTTCTATGCCTGACGCTTGTCCAACCAGATGTATTCACTCAGGAGTTTGAAGCTTGAGCCAGCGTTGCAAAAAAATCAGGGCCTCTAGAGAGCTCTTTATGGAGCTGGCAGAGGAGCGGCAGCGGCCCTGGTAATGAAGGTGGAGGTGACATCAGCTGTGGCTCCAGGGCTGAGCAGCAGAGATGGTGGGAGCCCATGACACCCGTTCTTGACAGGCCTGCACCTGGTTCTACTGCCTATCCTCCAACTGAACAGAAAAAAAAAAAGAAAAAGAAAAAGAAAAGACCAGACTCCCCCAGCAGTCATTGCCTTTTACTCCTAGAGCCACAGGCAACACACTGAAGATCTACCCTCTACTTTCTGGACTACTCTGCTGTTAGTATACCACTATTATTACAATGCGTTCATGCACATAATGGAACCACAGGGGAGGCTTTACTGATCAGCTGCCTGTGGGGCGACAGCTCTCCCTGGGTCTCTCACGTTTCTGCATGTCGCACTGCACAAGCACTGACTGCCTTTGCTCAGGCTACTCTACCCAGGGATGTTTGTAGAGGAATGGCATTTGCAGAGATAATGCATCCCTTCAAAGGGCAAGTTTGGTTACTACATAAAAGATTCAATTTCCTGAAGCTCGGGGGTCCTCTCCTATAATTTTACGCAGGGGACACCAGGCCCTTCTACTGTCACCCCATGGGAATTGGGACTCAGGGAACCAGCTAAATATGATGATACTCTGGCTGCTGCTGTCAGCAATCGTCCTTGTCTCTCACCAGGTGTCTCGTGTCTTCTGTCAGTGTCTGTGAAACTGTGGCAGCCTCACTTGCTAGCTTGCAAGTGCTATAAAACCTCAGACCCATCACAGTTGTTGGCACTTCTTTAAAAAGCTGGCACAGTGTTCCTGATAGGCACGTACAAATGAAAGAAATAGTTTCTACCCTCAAGAAATGCACAATCTAGCAGCAGTCAAGTGGGTCGTAGAAGGATCATGCTTTGAGCACCACTGCCCACCCTGTTGCAGAAAGCGAAACCGGGAAAGACTCACATGGTACCGGGAGTAATGAAGGGAAAGTTTATTTACGCATGCAGGCCCAATGGAGTACCCTCTCAAAGCCTGGGCCCAGAACAATAGCCCCGCACTCCTTTTATGTTGGGCCAAATGGGGAGGGTCTCGGGAGGCGTGGTACAGGTCTGAGAAGGGTCCTGGGAGGCGTGGTATAGATTTGGCGCGAAGGGGTTTACAGAGACGAGAGAGAAGCATTTACAGCATTAGTCAGGGCAAATGGCATTTCATCTTTGGTATCTCAGCCTTGATTCCCTCTACAACCCCACTCCGATATAAATAACAAAAAGGAAAGATAAAGTCCCACCAAAGAACAAAGTAATCATATTTCTCCAGGGGCCAAAAACAGGACCCAAATGTGACGCAGAAAGTTTCTGGGCCTGAGGGTCTGCTGGCTTCAGAGGTAGCAAGGTGCTCCTCTCCAGGCAGGAGAAGAAGTAAAACTGCCCCACACGGATGAGGAACCTGTTGCTGAGACCAGACACTGAGACCAGTCTCTTACTTAGGAAAGGAGGCCAAAAAGTTACAATCGAGCCGCTGGGGCCGAGGCAGGGGAAGCAGAAAAACCTCTCCCCTTGGGACACGGGCCAGGCTGCCCTGGCCGTCACAACAAACCTATGATATCATCAGCCACCTAAATTCTAGAAAATAATTGTGAAGGACATGAGAGTGGTGGTCCCTCTAACTTAGGAGGATCAGAGACATGCTGAATAATTTTTAACTTTGTAAAAAAATGTTAAAGCGTATATTTCTATTGTAGGATAATTGACACATAATTTATACAATTGTACGATGTATAGCTTCCAAATCAGGAAAGAAAAAAAGGGAGGGTTGTGAATCTGTTTAGTAGGTAACAATGTAATCTAGCCAATGATAAATGAAGAGCAAAAAATAGAGCTAATACAGATGAATGCAAAGGTGTCTATAACCTCACATGTACACACACAATCAGGAAAGGGATTAAATTTATCTATTTAAAGACAGAGTGTCTGATCAGATTTTTAAAATCCAGTTATATGCTACTTACAGAAACAGGCCTAGAAAAAAATACACAGAAGTTCTGAAAATAAATACAAAGGAACTACATGAAAGAGCGGACATTAATAGTGTAGAATCTAAAAAGCAGGAGATAAGAAACCAACCCCCAAAATAATAATTTGAATAGATTAATAAAATGGATAGATCCCTCACTAATCTTCTCAAAATTTTTCTATATGTTATTAAGTTATAAACAATTGAAGGGGCAATCTCTTAAAAGAAACCAAGAAAAACATCTGGGCTCTGTAGCCAGTGAAGTCGTGGATTCGGGTGAAATAGGTTGTCTGTGTCTCATGGGAAGTTAGGTCTTATTGGAGGATGCCGGGGAGAGGAAGAGGGAAGAGGGAGAAGCGTGAAAAAGTTTGGATTCTTTGGACCACATGAATGGGGAGGCCCAGAAAAGAGTAGGAATCCAGCAAAGTAGTTAGCTAAATGCTTGATCAAGGCTGCAAGGTGTGTAACCCATTCTGGGTTACCCTAGCTTTGAGACCCACTCAGCCCACGGAATAAACAGTAATTGGAAGAGAGGTTTAGCGAGTCCCCGTGAAGAACCACAATAGCAAAAATAGCAAGAATGGTGTTACATAGGGGAACAATTTGTCCCCCCAAACTCAGAGGAGCACCCAGGTGATGTCGACCAGTTCCAACATGCAGTGACGCTGGCTTAAGCCAGTGTAAGAAATAGGCCATGGAGTGCAAAGCCTGCAGTTACACGGCCACACTGTCTTGAGTACTTTACTCATTTCATCTAGATTCTTCTGCTGGGGAAAAGTGGAAGTTCTCTCTCTCCCAGGGATGTGGTGATTTAGCTTGAGTCTGAGGCGGCCTGGGCTGAAATTATTCTCTCTACCTTTGCTATTACCCAGGAGCACTGAGTCACCCAGAGGAAGGAGCAGAACAATGAGTCAAATGAATCAATAAGAAAAAGATGCACCACCAGACTGAAAAACCGGTCAAGAATACGCACAGGCAAATCACAAAAGAAAAACCCCAAATGGCCAGTGCACAGACGGGGAAATGGTCACCCTCTCCAGTATTAAAGGCAGAACAAATGGAAACAACGATGAAATATCATTTCGCATGCTGCATTTTAGCAAAGATTAAGCTGCCAAGGATGTGGGTAAGCGGGAAGTCACATAAAGCACTGGAGAGAGTGTAAATTGAAACTAGCTCTTTAAAAAACAATTGGGCAGTTCTTAACAGAGCTGAAGATGTGCATCCCACAACACATGGTTTTGTTCCCACGTACGTGCCCTAGAGAAACTCACGCACAGGCACTTAAGAAAGTTTTAATAACAGCACTGCTTATACAACCAAAAACCTGGAAACAATCTAAGTGACCAATGGTATGCGATTGAATATATCAGTGACAGTGCAGTGGAACAGTCTGTAGCACTTAAAGTGATCCAGATCTACACACGGCAGCATGGCTAAATCTTCAAACGCATCTGGTAGCTAATTGCCGAGCACAGGCAAGATCATTTCAATAAAATTTTAAGACAATTAAGATGAGCTCTTGCTCTAGATACACAGAGTGTGGAAATCTGAGTGGAAATCAAGGTGTTGATCTTAAAATGCACCACAGGGGTTTGCAGACCCACCTCCAGGGGACACTTTTTATGTAAAGCTCTAAAACAAATGCTTGTTTACAGGACGTGCAGGTGCAGCAAAAGTATAAAAGTGTGGATAAAACAGATAAAAAACAACTCCAGTAAAATGGGAGAAAGGGAGGAACGTGAGACCAGGTCTATGATATTTAATCTCTTAAGAAATTCTGAAGCAAATACTGTATCACGGTACCATTTGTTCAATATGGGTCATTTGTTATATAATACTGTGCTTCCTACACTTGCTCTGGACTTTCCTGTATGAGTAAAATATTTAATTCTTAAAAGTCTTGCGAACAAAAGAGTCAGAGACCGGCCAGGGTTTTCATCCAGGCGCAGGGTGACGTGACTGCTACTGGATATGTTTTAAAGGGGCAACGGAGGACAAAAATGAAGTTGTGCTTTGATAATGTGATGAGTGGTGCTTATTCAGCATCTTGTAACCACAAGAAACCGCTGCTTTCAGGCCAGCGGCCCAAGTGCTGTTACATAAGCCAGGGCAGGATGCTGTGAGGACATGGGGGCAGGATCCCAGGGCCAGCACAGGGGTCTGTTTCCTCAGAAAGGGCTGCATGATACGCAGGCTGCACCCCAGGCAGGGGAACACTGGAGTTTCCCCAGGTTTAGGGAGGGGCTGCCTGGACAGAGGCAAGGGCCAGTGGGTGGCGTGGTAGGGACCACGGGTAATTTTGGGGGCTGGCTAGGTAGGCTTGGGAGGGTGTTTTGAGGGCTCAGGCTGAAGGGGAAAGCAGGGCAGGTTACAAAGGGTTTTGGAATGTGGACCCTGTCCTGAGGGAGAAGTGGAATCTTTGAAAGATTGTCAGCAGAGGCTTGACCTTGAAGGATCATCCAGTTCAGCTTCTTGCCTTTAGGCAGATAAACGTCTAAATCTTTCCAGATGGCGGGCTTTCCATTGTCTCTTTCTCAACGTCTCCAAGGACAGAGACTGCAGCCTCCATCCTTCATCTTTTATATGTTAAGCGAATATAGCTGGGAGTGGGGAAGGTGACTGCCACAGGGCAAGATGGATGATGGGGAAGGAAATCAGACCAACCCCTGGGGTCCCATAGGCACCGAGAAGGCGTGGTGTGTGGGAGGGGTGGCCACTCGGCTGCGACAATGGAAGGCTGCATCAGGTGGGCCAAAGGCAGAGTGAACGGACGTGGTGGTCTCAGTAGGAGGGTCTAATGACAACGATGGTGATGGCTGCAACATCATCACCATCACCACAGCAAACACGGACACCGTGCTTACCATGCGCCAGGAAGCGTTCTAAGGGTTTTACGCGGCTCACTGATTTCTAGGCATCACATATATCAACATCCCCATTTTAAGACGAGGAACGTGAAGCAGAGAGAAAAAGGAGGCGCCTGAAAAAGAAGGAGCGCCACAGCTCCTGCGAGGCCGATTTGGGATTCACAAGCAGCCTATGATCCTAACCATTCGCTACCCTGCCTCTCACAAAGGAACGTTGGGAGTGGCCTACTGGGCAGAGAAAAGGTGGCAGAGGGATCTCTCAGAAGGGGCATTCCGCATCCCAAGGCCACAATCCATGTGGTATGTGTCTCTAAATATGAAGCAGGCGCAGCCTACGAGAACGGAGTCCGAGCACAGGCAAGATCTGCGCCATGAGCAGAGCCAGATGGCAGGAAGTTCAGCTCGAGGCGTGCCGTTGGTATGCAGCACATCGGGGATAGGAGGGGACCGAACACAGCCCCTCAGAGGTGCCATCCCATTGCATCCTCACGGCAACCTCATCATGCAGATAATCCAAGACTCTGAGGGGTACGGTGCCTGGCTTACAGTCACACAGCAAGCAAGTGGCAGAGCTGGAGGAAGACCACTCGCCTTGAAAGCCTGGTGTTTTTTCCTCTGACTGCACACTGCCCCACTGGGAATTTCCCATGTCCACAAACTGGATGAGTGCTGGCCCGGAGTCAAACTAGATTTCCTTGCTAATTTCCCTGAAGAATACACACAGAAATAAATAAAAAGGAAAGACAGTCAGTACCAAGTGTGGGCTAAAGATAAGACAGAAGACCACAGGACAAAATCTGGGAGGAACTTTCACAATGGCCGTGGGGATGGATGTAGAAAGTAAACACCAAATATACCCTCTGAGCCATGGGGGGAAAAACAGAGGCCCAAAGAAGCTGGGAAACCATACTAAATAACCTCTGTGCTCTGTGACAAGTCCCCGGATACTGGGCACTGTGGATCAGGAAAGACTATTACCATAGCATTTTTGAAAAGCTAATGAAGAACAGGGACATATAAGCATTACTCTGATTAGAGGGGGTAGAAGTAACCCTGAAAAAGAAAAAAAAAATCACTGTTCACAGAAAATAATGATACTTTAAATATCTTAGTTTAGAGTCTTCGAAACATCTAAGAGGACTAGGCACTACAGGATAGAAATAGGAAACCACAGAGGAGAAAAATGTTAATATGAAGAAAGAAGCATAAAAGGATTTAAATAAGAGGAAAGGCAATGTTAAACTCAAAAGTCAGGAGCAAAATTAAAATTACATTGAAGGTCATACACAGCAGACCTTACGCTCTAGACATGAGAATTAACATGCAGAGAACCAATGTTAGATTTTCTCAGAACCAGGACAGAAAGGGAATGAAACAGGGAGAGAGAAGCTGACAAGTAACAAGGAAGAAAACAAAAGTCTAAGTTAGAATCTTATGTATTGCACAGGGAGAAAAAACACCAAGAGGAGAAGCAAGAATTAAAAAGAGAGTAACAGAAAATTATTGGTTGGAAGAAAGGCTGAGTTTACTTATCAGAAGAGCTTTCTGAGATCCAGGCAGAGTTAAAACCAGAGAGAACAATTTATGATTTTACATAAACAAGAAAGATTATAAATATCAGAACAAAACACGCAGGCTTTCTATGTGGAATTTAATCAAGCTGTCCTCCAACTTCTCAAGAAAGTCTAAATACAATGGGCAGATACTTAAATGTATTTCCAATAATATATTCCGCCTGCCACTTGACTTACAGGAAGGTTGTGGTGGCATCATTTGTGGCATATCCAGCAACCACTCGCCTCCCATCTCCCTTTCTTAAAGAAGCCCGATTTATTTGGGAAAACAATGAGTCAAGCCCCAAGTGTGGATCGGCTCTAAGCTAGTCAAGCTATCTCATTCCTCATTGCCAGGTACCCAGCTTTTCGGCTTCCTCTGGGAGTAAACATATGATTCCATTTTGGCCAATGACATTTAGTGGGAAAAGCGTTAGAGGCATTCTGAGAAAGTCTTCCCTTTGCTCATAAGAAAGAGAATCATTATCAGAAATAAGACCTTTAGCTGCCCCCCCACCCCATTCCAAAAACAATTTTGCTTCCTGAAGATGTAGCAGTCCTCTTGCAGCCAGGAGGCAACGTTGATTAAGAGGAGCTTCCAACAGGCTGAGGGTGGCGGAGTGGAAGACTGAGGCTTGGAGGCCAGGGTGACATTCTCGAGCCTCCGCTCCCATCACTATAGCCACTCCAGACTTCTTAAGTTAGTTCCACGTCTTCAGTCTATTCTCTTACTCATAAGTGAAAGTACGAGGATATAAATATTCATAGAAAAAAAAATCACAAAGAGGGGTTCCACCGTCATCACTGCATCATTTGAGAAACAATAAGCTACCCAGAATTAAACAAATTGCTCAAATGAAGGTTGTATCAGAGTTTTCACTAAACTAATGCACCTTCTGAATCTCTAGGAAATGTGAAGCATTCCTACCATTTGCTTCTTCAAGAAATTGTAGTTTTCCCTCCAGGATGCATCTGGAAAAGTAAAGTTCTATGTAAACGACTGTGAAAAATGATTACAGGATGCTGAGGTTAACATTTTGTGACTCAAGAACTCTATATTCAACCACATTTTTATTTCATGAGCAAAGTTAACAGAAAGATATTTTCAAGTCTGCAAAGGACTTAAGAAACCTATCTCTTGAGTAACACCTCAACCCCCACTATGGAAAATCACAAAAAAGGTCTCCAGCCAACTGAAATTGTAATTACAATTACAAATTACAAATTACCATTACAATGACAAACGAATTGTAATTAACAATTCAAATATAAGGAAGTTAGAGTATAAAGGAATGACAATGTAAATAAAAACCATTTAGAGATAAGTAAAATGAACTGTTGTAAATGAGGACATAAAACTAAATACAAAGACCAAAAATATTCTGGAAAAAGGATATTTCATGATTAAAAAGAGCTATTTAATACTAATGGGACTTCTAGCCCAGACAACGTGGTCTGTAGACCTCCTTCTCCCTGCTTCTCAGCCAAGTACAACTATAACCCGTGAAAATAACGTCAGAGGCAACCGGGGGAGGAGCCTCACAGGCGCTACGAGGAAGGCGACCAGTTCGGGACCGTGCACTGGAGGAACGACATAGCAGTAAGATGGCCACCGCATTTTACCATCTATTATGCACACTTTTTTGCCCAAAGTTGTGAGGGAAAAATAAGGATGCATATTTTACATGTGTAGTACTAATTCTGTATCTATACAAATGTTTTTAATTCTTTCATTTATGTGCTTATGTGTTAAACGTGTAACTCCAGAAAGCACTAATGATATCCATATGCAAAATAATATACTGGAATACAATAATCGGTTTTGTTTCTAAATATAAATAAATAGTTGGGAGATCTGGACAGCTACATGCAAAAAAATGAAATTTGACCACCAACTTACACCACACACAAAAATCAACTCAAGATGGATAAAAGACTTACATATAAGTCACGACACTGTAAAAGTTCTAGAAGAGAACATAGGCAGGAAAATCTCAGATATTCCACACAGCAATATTTTTACTGATATGTCCCCCTAGAGCAAGGGACATAAAGGAAAGAATAAAGAAATGGGACTTCATCAAAATAAGAAGCTTCTGCACCGCTAAAGAAAACATCAGCAAAATGAAAAGGGAACCAACCATATGGGAAAATATATTTGCCAATGATACCTCGGACAAGGGTTTGATCTCCAAAACATATAAAGACCTCACATGACTCCACTCCAGGAAGACAAACAATCCAATTAAAAAATGGGCAAAGGTCCTGATCAGACACTTCTCCAAGGGGGGCATACACAGGGCCCAGGGACACATGAAAGGGTGCTCTGCATCACTAGCCATCAGAGAGATGCAAATTAAAACCACAAAGAGATACCACTTCACACCAGACAGAATCACCATCATAAACAAATCAACAAACAAGTGCTGGCGAGGTTGGGGAAAAAAGGGAACCCTGGTGCACTGTTGGTGGGAATGCTGACTGGTGCAGCCACTGTGGAAGACAGTTTGGAATTTCTTCAAAAAACTAAAAATGGAACTGCCTTTTGACCCAGCAATTCCATTGCTGGGATTATAGCCTAAGAATCCTGAAACACCAGTTCCAAAGAACCTTTGTATCCCAATGTTCATAGCAGCACAATTTACAATAGCCAAGATTTAGAAGCAACCTAAGTGCCCAACAGGAAATGAGTGGATCAAAAAACTGGTGTACATTTACACAAGGGAATACTACGCAACAGAAAGGATGAAGGAACTACTACCCTTCGCAACAGCATGGATGGAACTGGAGAGCATTGTGCTGACTGAAATGAACCAGGAGGTGAAAGAGAGATGCCATATGATCTCACCTATAGGTAGAACCTAATTAACAAAACAAACAAGCAAGCAAAATATAACCAGCAACATTGAAATAGAAAACAAACTGACAGTAACCAGAGGGGAGGAGAGGGGGATGAGAGGGGAAAGGGGGGTGAAGGGTCATCAAAGAACCTGCATAAAGGACCCCTCGACAAAGCCAAATGGGGGAAGGATTGAGGGTGGGAGGTGGGGAGGGGTGGTGCTGGGGAAAGTGGTGGCAGAAGAATGGAGGCAACTGTACTTGAACAACAATAAACAAATGCAAAAATAAATAAATGAATGAATGAATGAGTGAATGAATTAAAAATTAAAACAAAAGATTTTGTTCTTGGAAGTTTGGGCCAAAAATGTGGGTGTGCATTATACATGGCAAAATACGGTAATATTCCCCTGCCCAACAGAAGGAGGCCACCCAAATCTGATGCTTCTTGTCCCTCAACCCCAGCAACAGAAGGCAGCCTGGGTAGGCTCACTCCTCACGCAGATTGAATGGGAGTCCCTCGGACAACACCAGATGAGTCTACAGGCAGCAGACAATCCCACCATGAGAGGGTTCCGACCCAGGGAGTCTCTCAATTTTTGCCTGAGGGTCTTCTCCCCTAAGGAGAGACATTTGTTATCCTGGTCTAAAGAAACCCTTTCCAGCCTTTAAGTAGCACAAGGAGGAAGCAGTGGGAGCCCCCCCAGCACCAGGTGCACCAAGCAGACCAAAATATCACCACAAAGGCTCTGAAATGAACCTGTCATTGGAACCACAAAAACAAAGACCTGCATGACAATCTCAGGGTGAGTTCCTGCTTCGATAGATTGAAATAGAACCTGGAGTCTGCTCATGTATTAGGCAAAATGTCCAGGATATAAGAGAAAATCACCCATCAGGAACCAAGAAAATCAGAACTTGAATGAGAAAAGAAACTTAACGGACACCAACACCAAGATGAATCAGATGTTGGAACTATCTGACAAGGGTTTTAAAGAAGGCATCATAAAAATCCTTCAAAAATCAGTCATAACTTCTCTTCAAACATGAAAAATGAGAAAACTCTCAACAAGGAAATGTAAGTTATAAAAAAAGAATCAAATGGAAATTATAGAACTGGAAAATACAATTGCTGAAATTAAAAAAGGAAAGTTGCTGGATGGGATAGTAAAGATGACAGAGGTCAAAGTCAGTGAACTTGAAGATAGATTAATAGAGTTCATTCAATATGAACAACAGAAAGGAAACAGATTTTTAAAAATAACAGAACCTCAGGGACCTGTGGGGCAATAAAAAGACCCAGCACTCAACAGAATCCCCATAGAGGAGGCCTAAAGTGATGGGAAAACTAATGGCCAAAAATTTCCGAACTTTCAAAAACACAAACCTATAATTCAAAAACTTAGTCATTCTTCCAACTGTATAAACCCAAATAAATCCATTTCAAGACATACCATAATTAAGCTTTAAATAATTAAAAACTCAGGAAAACTCTGGCGGGCCGCCAGAGAGAAACGATGCCTGACCTACAGTGGAAAAACTATTCATATGGCAACAGATTACTCATCTGAAATCACGGAGTCCAAAAGGAATTCGCACATTTTTCATGTTTTGAAAATAAAGAACTATTATCTATGGTATAACTGGCAAAATTATCATTAAGGAATGAGGGGAAATCAAGACAGTCTCCAGTGGAGAAAAAAAAATGTATCACTGTTTCAGACTTATCTTTAAAGACTGCCAAAAGAAAGTTTCTCAAACAAAAAGGATAAGATGAAAGAATCCTGAAGAGTAGAAATATGGGTATGCACAATAGACAACTCTTTCCCCATGAGTTTTATAAATCATATATAATGACTAAGGTGAAAGAAATTCCATGTGATACTCCAGGCAATGATATTTAAACGTGTTAAAGTAAAAAGACCTAAATGGAAAAAGACCTAAATGGAAGACCTAAATGGAAGACCTAAATGGAAGTCACGCTCCACTCAGAGGGGTGAAATATTGACACCAGTAGACTGTGATGTCACATATGCGCATCACAACACCCAGCGCAACCACTAGCAAAACTATACAAGGAGACACACTCAAAAATACCATAAATAACCCACAGGACGATAAAACAAGAATCACAGAGGAACAAGAACCAGAGGAAACAAACAGAGAACAAATAAAGTGGCTGACTTATACTTCACTTACATTTAATTATACTTTAAAAATTAATTGTAAATGGTCATTCAGGATGTGAATCAAAAAACAGAGATCGACACAGTAGATAAGAAAACACTACACAACTGTATACTATTTATAGGAAGCTCACTTCCAATTCAACAGCACGGGTAGGATGGGAAAAGGTATACCATGAAAATATTACTTTTAAGAAGCGGGGCTGGCTATATTAATATCCAGTGAAGGAGACTCGGGAGCAAGAAAATCACTGCCAGTAAGGAAGGCCATTACATAACAGTAAAAGGCTCAGTCCGCCCAGTGAATCAGCGAGAGGACTTGCGACATTACATGTGTGCACGCCAAAAGCAGAGCCTCAAAATATATAAGGCAAAAGTGGATAGAACCTAAAGGAGAAATAAACAAATTCACAGTTACAGCCGGGGACTTCAATGCTCCCCCCACTCTCCAGCAAATGAAAAAATCCTGGAGAGAAAACCAGCAAGTAAACGGAGGCTCCAAAGAGCACAATCGACCAATAGAATCCACTGACATATACTGAAAACCCTATCCTACAACAGAAGAAAAGCACATTTTTTAAGTGCTCACAGAACATTCACCAAAACAGGCCATATCCGAGACTATTAAACAACCTCAGATTTAAATAATTGAGATCACATAGAGTGTGCTCTTTGACCACAATGGAATCAAACTAGAAACCAGTAACAAAGACACTAGGAAAGTGTCTAAATATGTGGAAATTTAACAACATAATTCTAAATAATCCATGATTCGAAAGTTAATAAAAATATGGAGCAGTGCATAAAGTGAAAACATAACATCAATCAACAAGTTCCTATAGGAAAAGACTAGAAAAACAAGGGAAAAACAAAAACAAAACCAAAGCAGGCAGAAAGAAAATAATAAAGATTAGAAGTTGATGAAACTGGAAACAGGAAAATGGTAGAGAAACTCGATGAAACAAAAATAGCAGATGCTTTGAAAAAAATGAATAAAATTTTCAAGACTTTAGCAAGAGTGACCAGAAAAAAAGGGAAGACACATATTATAAATGTCAGGAATGAAATATCACTATATTTCACTATAAATATCACTATAACATCACTAGAAATCCTGAAACCATTAAAAAGATAACAAGGAAACACTGTAAACAACTTTATATTAATAAATGCAACAACTTACAAGAATTGGACCAATTCCTTAATATCCACAAACTGTCAAAAACTCAAACAGAAGAAATAGATATCTGAACTGTGCTAGAAGCATTAAGGATATTAAATTCATAATTTAAAATCTCCTGAGAAAAGAAATCTCCAGGCCCAGAGAGTTACAGTGGAGAGTTCCACCAAACATTTAAATAAGAATTAACACCAATTTTATCCAATCTCTTCCATAAAGTAGAAGATACTTTCCAAATCATTTTATGAGGCCTAAACCAGACAAATGGTACCAAAAAGAGTAAACTTCAGACCAATTATCTCTGAAGAACTTAGATGTAAGAATCCTAAGTACTAAGAAGCTAAATCTAATAATGTATTTTAAAAAACGATACACCTTGACCAAGTCAGATTCACTTCAGTTACACAAGGCAAGCTCAACAGCAAAAAATCACCATATCATCCAGTTATATAACACTGAGTTATAAAATAAGCTACAGGGATATAAAGTACAGCACAGACAATAGAGTTAACAATACAGTAAGTATGCACGGTGACAAATGGTTACTAGACTTATTGCGGTGATTGCTTTGTAAGGTATATAAATGTTGAACCACTATGTTCTATAGCTGAAATTAATACAATATTGCATGTCAACTGCAATTAAAGTTAAATTTTAAAAAGATCAATACATTAAAAAGAGTCTGAGGAGCTCTGGGCTAAGAAACCTTAATTATGTTCAAATTCATAAGTGAACATTGTGTGTAATGCTTAGTAATAAAGATTATTACATTTTAGTGAACACTGTATATATAATCTTTAAAAAAGAATGTTTTTAAGATTTTATTTATTTTTAGAGGGAAGGGAAGACAGGGAGAGAGAGGGGAAGAAACATTGACTGGTTGCCTCTCACATGCCCCCCAACCGGGGACCTGGCCTGTAGCCCAGGCAGGTGCCCTGACTGGGATTTGAACTGGGGGAACCTTTCGGTTTGTGAGACAAAGCCCAATGCACTGAGCCACACCAGTCTGGGCTCTATATATAACTTTAGTAATAAAAGCAATGTGACTTTTGTTAAGACCAAAACAAAACATTAAAGAATAAAAATCATTTAATCTTATCAGTTGACACAGATCATTCATGACACAATTTTCAGTAAGACTAATGGGAGAATTAACTGAACCTGGTGAAGAGCAAGTACAAAAAACCTACAGCGAACATTGTACTTACTTGAAAGACTGCAAAGGCTGAATGCTCTCCCCATCAGTGTTGGAATCAGCCAAGAATGTTTACTCTCACCACTGCTATTCAGCATGATACTGGAGGTTACTGAGGTTATAGCCCTCTTAATGAGGTATGAAAAGACAACCAAAAGACAAGCAGTTTGGAAGGGAAGAAATAAAACAGTCTCTATTTGCAGATCACTTCATAAACTCAAGAAACAAGGTCACATTTCTACTTAATAACCATGAGCATGTTACATTTGTTCCATAGAAGATAAAACACCTAGCTATACACTTGTCAAGATGAATGCAAAATCTGTATCTTGAAAACTATAAAATGTGGATGAAAGAAATCGAAGAGATTGAAATGAATAAGGAGACATACCATGTTCATGGACTGGGAGACTGAACATAATAAAGGCATCGATTCTCCTCAGACTCATCTATGGGATTAGTGTAATTCTTATCAAAATTCTAACAAAACGCCAGTAGTCATAGACCAGCTTATTCTAGAGTTTATATGGAAAAACACAGACCCCAGAATAGCTCCAACAATCTTGATATGAAAGAGTAAAGTTGGGAGGAATCATTTACTTGATATGAAGGCTTACCATAGAGTTACAGTAATCAGACCAGTGCGCTCTTGGCAGAGGGATAGACACATAGACCAATGGAGCCAACGGAGGCCCAGAAGTCAACCCACATAGATACAATCAACTGACTTTTGATAAAATTGTCAAAGCCATTCAATAGACAAAGGACAGCCCTTTCTTTCAAGAGATGGTGCAGATGCAAGTGGACCTCCACAGGCAAAAAATAAACTGCAACTTAAACCACACCCCTTCTACAAAAGTTTACTCATTATGAACATATACTTAGTGTGAAACCTTTTGGAGAAAAAAAAACAGGAGAAAAATCTTTGTGACTTATTGCTAGGCAAATAGTCTTAGACTTGACACCAAAAGCATGATCTGTAATGGGAAAAATTGATAAAATGGGCCTCATCAAAATCAAAAACTTTTGCTCTGCTAAAGCCTAGGTAAAGAGGGCGATAAGATAAATTATGTATTAGGAGAAGGTTATCTGGAAACAACATATCTAACAAAGGAGTCATACCTAGAATATATAAAGAATTATCAAATCTCAACAGTAAAGCAAAAAAACCCAAAAAACAAAAACAACTATCCAATTAGAATTGGGGCAAAAGCCATGAACAAAAGAAGATATATGGATGGTAAATAAGTACTGGAAAAGATTATCCATCAGGGAAATGCAAATTAAACAATAAGATGTCACTACACACCTATCAGGTGGTTAAAAGAAAAAGAATGACAGTACCAAATCCAGAGAGAACATGGAAGAATTGGATCGCTCGCACACTGCAGGTAAAAATGTAAACTATTACTGCCACTCTAGAAAACGGTGGGCAGTCTCTCATAAGATAAAGGCCTGCACACAAATGTTAACAGCAGCTTTATTCATAATAGCCAAACACTTGAAACAGCCCAGATGTACATTCACAGGCGAATGGTTAAATAAACTGTGGAACATCCATACCGCGATATATTATTATTGATACACAGCTTGAACAGAGCAAACTACTGACGTACAATAGCTTGAATGAACGAATGAATGCATCTCAAGGATATTATGCTGAGTTAAAACAAGTCAATCCCAAAAGGTTACAGGTTGTGTGATTCCATTTACATAAAATTTTTGAAATGACAACATTTTAGAAATGGAGAACAGATTAGTGTTGGCAGCAGCTGGGGGCAGGGGAAGGTATGAGGTGTGCAGGAAGTGTCCGCCCCCTTGCCTGTGGTGGCGGAGAAGCAAACCTGTACGTATAATGAAACTGTAGAGCAGGAAACATGCTCGTACACAAATGTGAGTGCAAGTAAACTGGGACAATCTGGAGAATACTGGTGGATTTATCGATGTCAAAATACCATTTATATATTGTCCTGTGGTGTTTGCAAAATGTTACCATTGGAGGAAATTGGGTGGGGTGTCCATGGGCTGTTTGTGAATTATTTCTTAAAACTGCATGTGAATCCTACAACTATTTCAATAAAAATTTTTTAAAACCAGAGTATATAATGCCAAATTAAATGAACAGAAATCAGAAGTGAAAAGGCAGAATAAATGAAAGCCAAATTTCCTTTCAGGAAAAGTCAGAAGTTATTTATTCTTTTGACTTTAACATTCAGACAAATATCATTTTAAATACATATTTCATAAGAGTAAAAATCAGTAAAAGGATTATAGCAAGAAGAGCTACCTTTGTATTTAATTTAGAAGATAAAGCATACAAAACAATCAGTAGAGCAAAAGACAGAAAACAAAGGACAGAGCTTAAAACCAAAAAGAACAATACAGGACTGCTGAACTGTGAACAAACACCGGCTATAAAAGGATTGCCAATGGATTAAACCACCCTATTAAAAGACAAATCTGACACTACGATTTTCATAAAGACAGGGGCACCTACCAGGGTAGAAATTTCCAAAGGAAAAGGATGGACAGGAATATACCCAGTAAAGACAATAAAAAGATGAGATAGGGTTAATATTACTATCCGAAAAGGAGCACTGAAGGCAAAAATAGTGGATGGGCCAATAAGGCTATTTGTAGGTATAAATGGTCATAATGGGTACATAATGAAAATAGCACAATTTTGTTTAGTGACTAGCTCTGCCTCCAAAACAGAGCCCGTCCCTGCCCCTTCTCATTACCTCAGCCGCTCCCACTCGCCGTGCAAGCCCTCAGCATGTCTCTCTAACTCCTGAAACAGCTCCCCGAGTCCCCGTTTCCACACTTGCTCCCCACACTCCTTCCACACAGCAGCAGCGATGCCGTCTGCATGTAAATCACACACCCCTTCACGGCTTACACGGTTCCAATAAGTACCACTCCCACAAAAATCATGTCAGCGCTCCTTGTCTTGATGAGACCTGAAACAGACAGCCTGTCCCTAAGTGTCAATTCACTCTTTCTTAATAACTCAGAACCCTCAGTTTTAAAATCTGGGAAGTGGCTGCCCATTGTTAGTCTTTATCTGGACAGCCAGTTATGTCAGATCAGTGCGTTCTGGAGATCTACTATACAACAGGGCATCGGTAGCTCACCATGCGGCATCCTTCAAATTTGCTGAGAGAGCAGATCTTATGTTCAGTGTGTTCTTACCACACACACAACATAATAACAACAGTAGTAGTAGTGCTAATAATAATACAGAGAGGGGAGGGAACCTGGGGAGGAGGTGGGTATGCGCATGGCCTTGACGGTGGTGGTGGTTTCATGGTGTCTACTTATTCCCCAGATCACCAAGTTGTAGACGTATAGCTTTTTACATGTCAGTCATAAAATGTCTTTTTTTTTTAAGTGTCTCCAAGAGACCATCCCTGAAACACGGGAGACTTGTGTCCCTTTCAGAAGCATGCCCTTGGCTGCTGCTTGCTGAGGGCATTAGAGGGTTTGTCTGTCTGACCCTGGGAAATCTCTACAGCTTTCATGCCTCCCTTGTTCCTTTCCCTGCTCCCCTGAACTTTAATGCAAGATTCTACCCTCGATACAATTGGTTCACCCATCTTTCCCTTTTCTCCTGTCCTCTTCATTTAAGTGGCTTTGGGTGAACACTGCGCTCTCCTGAGAGCCTACAGGTTATGTAGACTCTGCGTGTTAGACCCGTGACGGTAAGTAGAGTGAACGCAAGAAAATAACTTTACGTAACACTTGGGGAGACTGTCAGAGATACGAATTAAGCCACTGGTACCAGGGCTTTCATGATTATGGAAACAGAGGCTTTTTTTCCTCCTCTTGGCTGAGGTCACTTGTCAGTCCATCCCAGCCCCAGACTCAAGAAGCAGTCGTGAATTTACTTAAAAGGGATTCCAAAAATTACTTGAAATTCATTTGTTTGATTATGAAATCAATTCAGATGTTTTCCTAAAATGTGAGTTTTCAGCATACTAATTGGATCGAAGCTAACGGATATGTTGGGAGACTGCAGCCGGTGTGGGTCCCCCATGGTCCCCACAGCGGCGGGCCGCCCAGCAGCTTTGGGTAGGCACCCGCCACTCAGAAGCCTTGACAGAGTTTCTTTCCTCCTGAGGGCTAGGGGAGGCAATTTTGATTATGTGCCTTCATATTCTCCTATCAACTTTGTGCTCTGTTTGCCATACAATGTGCATATGTCTGAGAAACTCTAATCACTGTTTTCACCACTGAAAACAGCTGCTTTTGAATGTGATTTTGTTAATTTCACTGAAAATAACAGAATAGATATGACCTCACTGTGGAAATTTCAGAAATGAAAAACAAGGATAAAGAAAAAATTAGAGTTACCTTTATTCTAACCCATAATAAGTATCATTGGAATTATTCCATTTTCTCCAGTTTTGGTGTCTCTGTGAGTAAAAATGAATATATAACAGACGTAGGACAGCGATGTAATTACACTATAAAGTCAATCTCTCCAGGCTGTGAAATGAAAATTTTATTTTAAATAATTTTACAATATTCCGTCTTTGTAACAGTATTTGCTACATCTTGGACTAATTTCAAATGATAGAGTTCTGAACTTAGAATTATTTTTAATTACAGGGTTGAAATACTTGGAAAAGTTGTGGCAAAGTACCCCCAGGTAGCTTTCAGAAAAATTTTACAATTTACATTTCTACACATTTGATCTCGCTCTTGACAGCACTGAATATTATCATATGTTTCATTCTTTTCTAATCTGACAGGAGAAAAAAGTTATCCATTTATTATTTTAATTGAAATTTCCTAGATTTCCAGGGAGCTTCATCTGTTTAAATATGTTTACTGAGAGTAGGTATCAATTGCCTGTTGTTCCTCATCCCAGTTCTCTTGTCCTGTTCAGAGGTTTCCCTCCATGTTGCTTCAGAAATGCTCTTCACATGCTTTAGTCCACCCATCGCCCTATTTTTTCCTATTTGTTAGTTTTTGAAATATTCTTTTAATTTAATTGGTTAGTAGTTTTTATTTATAAGGTCTTCCATTGCTTTAATGCTCAGAAAGGCATTTCCAAGTTAGAAAGATTAGTTACTTATTGACATGCAAGTTTTCCCCCCTTAAACTCAAATGGGCACTCATCGTTTGCACTTCGATTTACTGTGCATCCCATATGTTGTATTTTTTACAAACAAACTCGAGACCCACCACCGGCAAAAAGATTACAACTGGTTTTATTGTGATACTCGCTTTATTATGATGGTCTGGAACGGAACTTGCAATATTTTCAAAGTACGTCTGTGGTGTTATAAAGACTAAACACCAAATTCAGTCATAAATATGAGTAAATCTGTAAGCAACTCAAATTACCAAGGTCTGAGTCAGGCCAGTAAGCCTGCCCAGATGCCTGCCTCGCATGATGGGGCACTGAAGTCTCAGAGGCTCAGTGGCTCCCACAGTCAGGCGAGGAATCAGGCACCTGGGAGGCTCACGGGAAGCCAGGCTGCTGGGCCCACCGCTGGAGTTTCTGACTCTGTTTCTGGGGTGGGGCCCAGACGTTGGTACTTCTAACAAGCCCCAGGCAATGCTGCTGCTGGTGCTTCACGAACACACTTGGAGACCCACTCCTGACACTAATGCTTTCCACCCTCCATATTTCAAATGCAGTAAAACCACTTTGGGGATTCAAGCACTTGCTATAAATCTAGCCAGCTTCACGATGGGCATCGCTGCTAAAAGCTATTTAGGTTCCATTAGATGATTAAGAACTGAGGAGCGGTAGCTCTGGATCCAAAACTTTGACTGACTGGCACACTGACAAAATATTGAAGGGAGAACACTCCTGTGGTGCCAGATCTGACATAAGGAGAGACGCTGCCTCCTATAAAAGTTGCCATAAAAAAAAAGTAAAGGCCCACCCCGGCTGGTGTGGCTCAGTTGGTTGGAGTGTCGTCCTGTACACAAAAGGTTGTGGGTTTGACTCCCAGTTGGGGTGCGTGCAGGAGGCAACCAATAGGTGTTTCTCATATCGATGTTTCTCTCCCTCTCCCTCTCACTCTCTCTGCCTCTCACTCTCTCTCCCTCTCTCTCCCTCTCCCTCCCCCCCCCCCGCCTCTCTCCCCCCACCCCGCCCCCATTCATCTCTCTCTAAAAGAAATGAAAAAATGTCCTCAGATGAGGAAAAAAAGATCCTGGTGTTTTCTATGTCTTGGTTCCATGCAACAAATGCCTCACAGGAATGAACATGATTTCTTCTCTTTTTAAAAAAATTTTGCTTTCCCTGCAAGTTTTATCAACAGTCAACTTCATGGGGCAGGTAATCTCCAGTTTTACAGATGAAAAAATTATAGACCTGACTAGCCGGGGACCACATTTTCTTTTAAGTTCCTTTCTCTGACTATAGGAATAACCCATGCCCCCATCAATATTTTGGAAAATACAAATAGATAGGATCACTCATCATTCTACCGTACGTGAAAAATCACTGTCGATATTCTGTTATACTTCCTTCCAGTCCTTTTATGCAAACCAGGTATGGATTACACTGCCTGCAGCTTCCTGTAGTACTCCTCTCATATTATCATGAACATGGAACAGTAAGTGCTCTAAACTGCCCATGAGTCAAGAAGTTTAGCCTAGCTCCTCGTCCATCTCAACCACGCCCCTCGGGCCCGCGCACACAGGTCCCCATGGGAAGGCAGGCAAGGGCCAAGAACAGAGCAGAAACGGAAAGCCAGGGAAGACACGAGAGCAGAGCAAGAAGTCTGGGTGGAGGGGCAGAGGGCAACCCCGAGTAATGCCTGGGGAGCAGCTCTGGGTATCGTACCACACTGCTGCTAACACACTGGTGTTATCCCACCAGACGGGGAGCAGTGGACAGCTGGGAAAGCATGCTGAGCGGGTCTGTGCTTGGAGAAGTCAGCGTGACAAATAGGCCCTGATCTGGACCAAATCTGAGGATGGCTGGATGGGTGTCCCACACACTTTTAAGTTCGGATCGCTTACAGTGTCTTGGACATTATACACAGCTGTGGGGTAGAACAGCTGTGATAACAATCAGCTTGCATATGGGCCAGTGGAGGCTCAGTACATTTAGGTTCTGAACTGGCTGTGAGAAATAGGCAAGCCTCAGTCCCCAAAGGCTGAACACCCTGGGAGGATGGAGACTCTGGGCCATGGCCCTGAGACCATCCTCTTCGGGAGGGAAGCTGCATTAGTAACCGGCCATACGCTGTCCCCACCAATACCAACTTCCTACAAAGAGCCAGGGGCTCATAACTTTTGGGACTAGCACCAACTGATAAATAGCTGTTTTTGCAGAATCCCATTTGATTTTTTTTACCTTGGTGCTGTAGGCCAGAAAGCCAGCCAGGAAGGAGCACTGGAAACAGATTCGTTAGCAAGATGAGCCTAGCACCTGGCAGGCTCCCTTCTCAGAACACCGAGAACAGCCCTGGCAACAGGTCCCTTCTAAGGCAGGAAGAAACCAAAGCCTGTGGGAGCAATGTCGGATGAGAAGCTGAAGTCCACTTAGAGTTTTTACCCCTGTGGCAGCCAGCCTCCAGCAGCGCCCCCGGGCCCCCTCCAGAGTCTACCCTCTCCCACCCTGAATAGGGATGCCCTGCGTAACCAAGAGGATAATGCAGAAATAACGGAGTTTGACTTCCAAGGCTAGGTCATAAAAACATGATTGCTTCTGCCTTGTCCTCTCTTGGGTGAGTTGTTTTGAGGACAGCCCGCTGCCGTGTCATGAGGACACTCAAGCAGCACTATGGAGACATCCACGTGGCCAGAACCTGAGGTCTGCCAACAGCCAGCATCACCTTGCCAGCAACGTGAGGGAGCTTGAAGCACATCCTCCAGCCCCAGTCAAACCTCCAGATGATCACGGGCCCAGCCAACATCTTGACTCGAAACCTCATGAGAGACCGTGAGCCAGAACCGCCCAGCTGAGCGGCTTTCGAACTCCCGACCCACAGAAATTGTGTGAGACAGTGAGTATTTAATGTTGCCTTATGTCACTAGCTTTTGGTGTAATGAATTACGCAGCAAACAGGTCATTACTACACCCCGCCAGGTGAACCATCAAGGCTATTTCCACAGGGAGCTGACTGCATCCCTGGTGGGAAGCCTTGTCAGAGTGTCTTAAATGGATGCTCTTCTCCTCTCTAGAATATGGGTATCTCCGATATCACTAAGTCCAGCCTGGCTATCAGCGCAGCGAGCTGCCTCTCTGCTCCTCCTCTTCTATACCATCTTCAACCACTGTGGCAAAGCCGATGTGCACACGCACACACATATACACACGCATGTACACATAACTTCCTTTTAAACCGAAAAATCACTCAAGCACTGAAAATATGAACTATTTTTCCGGGAAGAACCAGATGCTCTCGATGTTTAAGTACCATTTTTCACTCTGTCTCTGAATGGACAGATGGCAGGGGAAGAGGGGGGGACAGCCGACTGCCGAGAATTGATTGATGTGTCTGTTCTCCTTCGCTAGTCGTAAAATTCTGAGCTGAGTGAGCAAGAGCAGGAGAGGAAAGCCACAGCCACCAGTCTGTGCATTTCTGCACTCGTTCAAATATTTCAGAATGGAATGCACCCCTTTTCCATCCATTTCCCCATCCCATCTCTCACCCTGGGTGAGGAGGCGGGTCTTTGATAAGACAAAAACACAGAGGCTTTGTGAGCATAATGGCCTATCCAAATTATGGTAGAGGCACTCAATCTATTGTAAGAGAAGCATTTCCTCACCATGTAGGTGATCTGCTATGAAGAAGCCGGAAGATGCGAGGCCCAAAGTGCCAACAGCTCCTCTCCCCCATCCAGGATGGGGGCTGAGAAGAATGCTTAGAGCCCTGAAGACCTTGCAGTGTTCTCCTAGGTTGGATGGGCCCTGAAGGCAGGGCCAAAGGGTAGACAGCATTCCGAGTGGGGGACGCAGGCGAGCAGAGAAGAAGGGACGCCAGGAGAGAGCCCCCGACGCTCACCCAGAGTGGATCCGTACGGGCTGAAAGATGGCCAGGTGGGAAGAGGTGTTTCTCCACCCTCTTAACTGTATGTTTATTTTTTTTATTTCTGCCAGGACACTCTACCTGTCTGCCCTTTCAAACGGAGTCCTACCTGAAGGATTAACGTGAAACATTTTTACCACGTGGCAAGTAGGGTCATGGGTGTCCTTCTCCAGGAAGAGTCAGTGCTGCTCATGACCACAGCTGGGGGAGACGGCGTTCCCCCGATGTGTCTGCACAGGGTGGAGATCAGCGGCCCCACCTCCCTGTCCCCTGCCACGGATTCTCCAGGAACAGGCCCTGTGTCTCTGCTTACCTTCTAACCACCTTCCCCCGGCGAGCTAACCCTTGCCTTTGATTTCGCCCGCCAGCCCTGAGGAAGCCCAGGGCTCCCAGCCTTGGCCTCTTGCCTGTGACCCATCCCTGACGAGAGCGGCACACAGATCTCCCGTCCTCTCTTGGTTATCGGAGCCTCACGCGATGCCCAGCATGTTCAGTTCAGAATTCCACAAAGGCTTCTTTTCTTCATGATCTTCTTCCTGTCAGTAAAAGCCAGCTGGGGACCTTGCAGTCATCTCAGCTCTTCTCTTTCTTCAGGTCCTAAATCCATTCTGCCAGTGATCCTGAGGTCTTTCCCTTTAAACAGTACCTCTGTCATTGTCAATGGCTTTCCTCCATTCATAGCCTCGCCCTTATCAAACTCTCACCGTGACAGGCCTGGAATGCTCTCTCTTCTGTCTTTGCTTACTTCATCCCCCTCATATGTCAAAGTTTGAGACAAGTGCCCCCATTTCCTGAAGCCTTACCTCACCCCTCAAGACCACATGTCTCCGTTCTTGAACTTCTGCTCTTTCTAGTTAAATAACAATGTTATTGAAGGTCTGCTGTGTGAAATGTGCCAGTTGCCAAGGGCGCTACAACAATGAAGTCCCCAGCTGCAAGGAGATTACAGTCTAGTAACCATAACACCAATTAATCACCTCTTTATTTTGTCTTTCTTAATTGTGCTTCCCCAACCAAATTCTTAGCCAGGACTGTGTCTTAAACATCTTTTGTAAAATGCGCAGTGACTGTTAGACTATGGGGCACATGACATGTTCTTAGGAACTACTTGTTGGTTATATGCAAGATTGGCAACAGAATTAGACAAAAGATATATGTCAACTGCAATTCTTACCTAGGTTACAGAAATATCGTTGCTTAAGGAAAAAAAACACATCAAGAAATTAAAGAAACCACACTGTGTTTGAATGGTGCTTTGTGTGTCTAACCAATAAGTCAATTTAACTTGTCAAATTATTTGACTCCAATTTTTAATATAACTATTGATAACGCATTCTCCAAATTCCATAATCATGGAATAATACCCATATTATAAGATTAATGATTCACAGTACATTACTAATTCAAAGGTAGGCTTTAGGAATTTTCCTAAGAGATTTTACAAGACAGAAATAGGAGCAAATTGAGAAGCACTGAACACAAATTCTTAGGTAAAACCATCCTGTCCTACCAAGGACAAGAGTATCGACAGCATCCCAACACACAAGACAACCCTGACATCCTCTCAGCAAGGGTCTCCTGGATGCAGGAACAGAACTGGACTCAGATAATACTGATATGTCCTTTTTAAGTGTCCCAAGGAAAAAAACTTTTGTGAATGAGAAGTGCAGAAATCTCATTTCTTCAAAATGTAAAACTCTTTTTGCTAAAAGGAAAGAATAGGAGAATATACTCCAAGCCTTAAATGAGTGTAGTTCTGATTCTTTGTTGGGAGGACCTAGTACAGACGTCAATTTAGACAACAAAGAATGTCTGTCACTCCAGCCCAGAAAAGATCTTCATGTGCTGTACAGAAGCTCAAGAACTCAGAGTCAATAATTTGTCCTAGATACATGTTTACTGTTAATCTTAAAAAAAAAATTCTTACTCACCTGCCAGAATATGCTGTCTATTGTGTTTCCAAGAAAACCATCGCGGCCTTCTGAAGACACCAGTTTGGGGCCAAGAATTGTCATGAATTCATCAAAATCCACCTGGCCGTCCCCTGTAAGGAGAACATATAAATACGAGAATATGAGTAGAAAAGTAGTTGAAATTGACCTACTGTACCCCATGAAATAAACATCTCCACGTTTTTCTCCTTGGTACCACCTCAACAAATAACTAGCAGCATTACTGAAAATTGTGCAACATTCCTAAAATACCAAAAGGAACACAAGAAATTATTGGCAATTATTATACATCCAAT
The DNA here is from genome assembly GCA_004026545.1 of Mormoops blainvillei. Taxonomy (NCBI): domain Eukaryota; kingdom Metazoa; phylum Chordata; class Mammalia; order Chiroptera; family Mormoopidae; genus Mormoops; species Mormoops blainvillei. Next base: position 16,479 of record PVJD01009367.1, on the reverse strand, counting down.
ACCGCATATTTCTGATTATTTGTCAGTATTTCTGTCTACGTGCTTAACCAGCACCTCCTACTTAAATGGTCACACCTCATACCTGCTGTGCCTCCTGGACCTCAAATTGCCCCGCTGTGCACAACAGAAATGGGGGCTTCATCCTTATCTCTTCCCTCATCTTTGTTACTCACACTTACATTTAGTCATCACGTTTTATTGGACTCACCTCTTAAATACCTGTGTGTACTCTATTTTCCTTACAAATCCAATTGCTAATCCCTTTCTAAACACTATGGTGGGAAAATGATTCCAAGAATTCACGTGCCTGGTTCTAATTATAACGTTATTAGTAGAACTGTGCTCTGCCCCCACACTCTCACCTCCACACTAGCCTCCAGACAATTCTGAGTTTACTTCCCCAAATATGTCTGATCGTGCTTTATATCGATGGCATCTTTGAAAATAAGGAAACCGCCTCAGGATAGCATTCAAGTCCCACTGTCGTTTTTGCCACCTTTTACTCCCCACCTTTGCACAAAATGCCATGCTCCTTCAGAGCTCCGTGCCTCTGTGCATCCGGGTTGCCGCCCCCTCTTGTCTACTTGATGAACATCATCAGGTTCTCCAAGACGGAGCTTCAATATCATGTTCTCATTTCACTTTCTTCCTGACCCTTCCTCATCTCACTAGAGAGAGTTGGCCAGACTTTTTTCTGTCTCTCCTTCTAACTTAACGTGCATTCATTCTAGAACTTACCACCCTGCATCTTAGTCACCGATTTGCATGCCTATCTCCCCACTGCACTGTGAGCCCCGTAAGGTCGAGGACCTAGCCTGAAACATTTTTGTATAGTCAGCGCCACGGGGAGCCCTCAGTACGCACTTTTCGATTGAATGGATGTAGTCTTTTGCTTGTTTTTTCTTTGCTCAGTTCAGCATCCATTGTATCTTTCACGCCAGAGCTGACACTGACCAAAAGGTAAACTTGAGCCAGACAAAAGCAGACCTTCAAGGTATTGTCCAAGCCTCAGTGACTCATCAGTGTGGCATTCCAACCCTCAGAACTGCCTGAGAGAGTCTCCACCAAGAACGCACCACACCTTGGCCTGCAATGAATGGTAAAGCCAGCCCAGGTGCTTGCCCCCAAGTTTGCCAAAATGCAGACAAACTGGTCCGCCCGCAGAGTGTAACTACCCTCGAAGAGCTCTCGTTCAAAACCTGTTTCAAAAATCCAAGCAGCTGTCATCATCAAGATGTCAATAACTCAGATAAAACTTTCTGGAAGATTAAGGGAGGTGTGAGAAATCAGTGGGAAAGAACAGATGTAGCCACCACATTGGGTAGGGCAGTCAATGAGCTACTGAGAGGAAACTGATTCATCTTTCGCCCTTGGACAAGATACAGGGATCTAAAATTTCACCCTCACTGATCACCACAGGAAAGCTCAATCAAGCAACAATGAGTTACCATCTTGCCTTTCAAATTAGCAAATACATGTAAAAAGTATACTGCTCAATCCTGACAGAGGTCCAGGGAAGAGACAGGTTCTCTTCTGCATCCCTGGGACACTCGTCTGGATACGGACGGACAGTATTTAAGGGCTGGAACATGCTGGTTCTTTCTGACATAATAATTTTACTTTTTAATTTTAAAAAAAGCAAGGAAATTATCGTAAATGCAGACGAAGTTGCTCGCCTACAGATAGGCACCTAGTGTTTGCGAAAGTGGAAAATTGGAGGCTGGAGAAAGAGGATGGCTCAGTCCTCCTTGGGTTCACACTGAGCCGGCCGTACGCGGCGCCAAGTCTCAGATGGGCACGCCTGGTGTCCACGGGCACTAACCCTCTGTGTGGTGTTACGTGCCACTGAGTGGCTCTGACTTCTGGTGACCTTATGAGTGAATTGATGTCCACGATGTCTGTCCTCAGCAGCCCTGTTCAGTTCCTGTAGGCTTATGCCCACGGCTTCTCTTATGGAGTCAGTCCATCTCCTATTTGGTCTTTCTCTATTCCTGCTCACCCCAAATCGCCCCTGCCATTATAGCTGGGGCTGGAAGGCCGAAGAGTCTCAGGCTAAAATGTGCATTCTCAATAGAGACAGTATCATCCTCAATGAAGTGAAAAGTGATTCTCGGGGGATGAAAACCAAGAATTACAATGGTTTGTGGCCCTCCTGGGGCCACAGTACATACACAGATATACAGTATATCTTCGCTATTACAATTTCATGAGGGTGGGGCAACTAGGTAAATAAACGTCTTAACAGCGTCCTGGGGGCGAGGTGGTGATTAAAAAAGAAAGAGGCCCAGAAGTGCTGGTCTAGGAGAGGTCCCAAGTACTACGGTTCTTTTTCCCCAGGTTTTCCTCACTCTGGAGTGTTGGTCCATTAGCAGTGAACATTCCTTATCCCAACTCTCTGTCGCCCTCGGCAAGGTCGAACAGTGCATGAGGGTTTAGCGGCTCAAGAGAGTGGGTCATTTTTTCATGAAGACTTCATGAGACCTTAACTAAAATATGTCTACCAGGCTGGGTCACTCAAGCTGCTGACCACGGTGTAAGAGGCACTGCTGTCTCTCCATCGGGAGCCTGATAGGGGAGTGGACCATAGGACATGGCAAAACGCCTGCTTCTCAGTCCCAGGAAAACCGGGCTGTCTTTGAACAGTCCACCTTCCAGGCAGGAGGAGAGACCACCCACCTCTCCAAAATCTGCCCCCAGTGTGATGGGAATGAAGTGGCATGGAACTGGTACCCTTTCAGGGGTCCCCACGGAACTCTGGTCAAAGTCATCCAGGAATGCTCACAGATGGTGCCCTTGGTTGAGAACACCGAACCCGAGGCTGATGAGCAGAAACAATGTTTCAGAACTGTATCCTGGCAGCCAGCTAAGCGGGCAGCTCATTCATGACTCAGTCCTTGGCCAGAGGGGAGGCACTGGGGGAGGAGTGCTCAGGCACCGGGCGGGGGGGGGGGGGGGCAGTGCCAACTGTAGTGCAGGAGTACAGGTGGCTTGGCAGAGACTTTCTGCTTCTGGGAGGAGGGGTTTGGTTCACAGGAGGATTTGCTCCTAACTATTTAGCAGAGGACATTTAGAATGTCAGATTTTTTTATTGGTCAAAATATGATCCCCCGCCCTACCTTTTTAACTGCCACTGAGCAAAGGGAGATTCCTGCAGGCCCACAGCTGGAGAAATAATCAGGGTGGGGACCCCTCATCTCTCCGTATCTCTCTCAGGGTCTTCTCAGCTCTGGCTCCTGAGTATGTGTGTACAGAGCACATTTTCTTCAGACCTTCCATAAACGAAGGCTCCTCCTGCTAATACACAGCCTGACACCAGTTCTACCAACAGTACCAGGTTGTACTCAGATTTAGTGGGAGGAAAAGCTCTCTTCAGCAGTTTGTAGTTAAACAAACAGAACTGGGAACACGCCACAGGCTATCAACCCTGGCCCCAGAACACTAGCCCCCACGTCCTAACCCCTCACTCCATCCACCTCAGGAGAACTGAGACAAACAGGATCTCAGAGAGACGTTTTTCACAAAGTCCCTTATAGGAAAGCCGTTCCTAGGCCAAGGCAAGGTCTGGGAAGTCAGATAATCAAACTACGTAACATTTATGAAGCACTCACAATGTGCTAGGCATTGTTTAAAGACGTTTCCACACACTAGTTCACTTAAGTCTTCCAGCAGCCCATTTTACAGATGAGAAAACTGAAGCACAGAGAGCTTCGGTAGCTTGCAGAAGCTCACGCAAGGAGTGGCGCTGGGATTCCAGACCCGCTGTCTGCTTGTGCTCTTGCTGCTTCTCAGGAGGCCGGGTCATGGATGAGCCCTGTCTGGAGCCCTCTTTCCCCTGATCCCAGCCTTCCCTGGCACAGGGTAGCGTGGCTGCCTGGTACCTAAAGGCAAAGTGAAATCTACATGGCTCCCTCTGATCTAGTTGTCATGTCTCAAGGTCAAGTCCTAGAGGCTTTTCCTAATCATCTAAAAGAGTAATAATAAAAGTAAGGAAATATTTATTTAACACTTGCTTTATGCCAGACACTGAGCTCAGGGCTTTAGGTTTGCTATCTTTAAGTTTTATCCCAAAACTATGAACAGGTTCTCCCCTTCCACATTTACACATGAGAAAACGTAGGCAAAAAGAGGCTAAAAGCAACTAGATCAAGGTCAGACACCTAGTATGTGCCAGCACAGGGTCTCAGCTTGGATCCCTGATACTAACCTCCACACGGCACCGCCCCCCGCTTTCTGCATCAGGGACTCCAACATAAGTCCTGGCATAGGTTCAGACCTCTTTTCCAAGCGTGAGAGTGGAGTATGTTTTCCTATCTGGGCATTTAGGAAGGAATTTCATGGGAGACTAGAGAGATGGCCTTCAGGGGCTCTAATGCAAAAGACCATTGCCCGGAAGTCATTTATTTGTTCCCCGGATTTCCACTGGCCTGCAGTCAGGGTCTCAGTAATTCTACTCTGGTGGCCAGTTCTCAGTGGACACAGGTCTCTCACATACAACCCTCTAGGAATCTGAAATCTCTTCCACCTAAAAGAATTGGTCTAATGAGAGAGGCCTGTCCAGGCCTGGCACAGCATCTAGATCCACATGCCCCCCAGAGAAAGAGTGGGCATCTTCTCAGACCCGCCACCTTTCACGGAATGTGACTGCAAAAATTTTACTGGGTTAAATTTTTTTACCAACCTTGAAGATGCAAGTAACCGTAGAATTAAAGAATGGAATTCACTCCCCCAGGCTTCATCCTCCCTCTGGAAGCCTTCTAACATCTCGATCCACTTAGCCAGAAGTACGGGGAAGCTAACCTGCTACGGTCTTGTTGTCTGCCACTGCTATGTAAGTCAAAGAAATGAACGTGAACTGGGGCAGGAAGCTGCAGGAGGGCCAGGGCTGTACAACATTCATTAAAGCCAACCAGCTGAAACTTTCACAAAGAGGTAGAATGATAACAAAATCACTGTAACATAAAAGGAAAATAAACAATATGCAGAAAATAAAAGATGAGCTTTGAAGGGTAACAAGGACACAGGTTAGGAGGGAGAAAAAAAAGTCTGAGACTCCATTCAAATCAATTAACTACGTTCCAAATGCACACCTGCAGTGGAGCAGGTCAATGGGCCGTGCACTGTGGAGCGATAGGAGATAAAAAAGGCAGAGGCTTACCCGGCAGGCGCTTCCGATCTGTTACCCTGCACAGAGTCAAGTGGGTGCGGTGACTGGCCGAAAAGCATTGTGCTAAGGCAGGATGAAGGTGGGAGCAAAACTCCAATTAGGAAATTCTCAATGGTTTGCCAGTGAGCTTTTAAGGGGGAGGAGCATGCTAACAAGCTGCAGAGATGCGGTGAGCTGCCTGAGCAGGCAGGGGACACCAGGAAGGATGGGGGACAGCTGGGAACAGAGCCCGCCCTCTCTTCATACTGGATTGAGCATCCCATGAGAGGAGAGGAGACGATAAGCCTCCCCTTCTTGTTGATCTGGAATCAGCGGGAAGTGTCTACACCTGGGAATGAGAGCCTCCGCCTTGCCTACGGAAGATCAGCTGGGTCAAGGTGCACAGGCAGAACGGGGGATGGGGCAGAGCAGGACCAGGAAGTGGTGTTGGGTTAGACACTAGGAGAAGAAAGGCAGGGTGGAGGAGTGGGGGTGGAGAAGACTGGATGCAGGGAAATGACTGGAAGAACAGGAAGGGGAAAGAGGCGACGGTGACTCTGAGGTTGAGTCTGGGATACTGGATGGAACGTCTGGCTAATTAGGAACAAAGGAGAAGTCAGAAGGAGCATGTATTTGGGAAATGCTAGACGAAGGTGCTGGCAGAATGGGAGAATGGGGGAGTAACAGCTAAAAATGTGGATCTAAAAGTCTTCAGGATCTAGGTGAAGATCTTTAAGATCGTCAAATATAGTCTCGGGTAAACAAAAGCAAGGTCCATAACTGTTTTACAGTGTGCTACAGTTTGGCTTAAAAAGGTCAAGGAGCCCTGGCTGGTGTGGCTCAGTGGATTGAGTGCCGGTCTGCGAACCAAAGGGTCACTGGTTCAATTCCCAGTCAGGGCACATACCTGGGTTCCCGGCCAGGTCCCCAGTAGGCGGCGCATGAGAGACAACCACATACTGATGTTTTTCTCCCTGTCTTTCTCCCTCCCTTCCCCCTCTCTCTAAAAATAAATAAATACAATTTTTTTTTAAAAAGATCAAAGAGAATATATATACTTATTTTCCTGGGTAAATATTTTCATAAAAATATCTGGAAGTATATCCCACAAAATAACTAAAAATTGTTCATGGTTTATGCATGGGTTAGTCTGGGCATGTAAGGTACAAGAATGAATCATCTCACCAAATATCTTTTTATAGTTTTTGATTTTCGAACCATGCCATGTATTACCTGGTCAAAAATGATAATTTTTAAAATTAAACAGTGAATTTAGTCTTCAGTATCCATCTGTTTGAACTCATCAAGAGCAGAGGGAAGGACGGAAGCAAAGACCAAGGGGGGCTTTGGTAGCTGTTCTCTCGGATGCTGTAGACTCCACGGGGTACGCACAGAAACAACCTCACAACACCCTGTTCAAGCCACCCTGTGTTGTGCTCTCCTCCAGCTCTGGGTGAAGCCCCGGGCTGGTCTTGTAGCTTTGTTATTGATTCTCAAGGAATAAAAATTCCAGTCCAGGCTACTGGACTGGAAAACATAACTCCAGACCTCCTTTAGTTAGAAACGGCTTCCTTCCTTGGCCTTGGACCTGATCCAGGCTAGTGACCTGGAACAGGGAAGAGGAGATCTGTTTCTCCACGCTTTCCTAGGTCCGCCTCCCTCCCTGTTCTCGAGCTGTGGTTTCTGGCTGCACCAGGGATGGGACAGGCTCGGGAGGAGGCTCCAGTTTCTCCAAGTGGGCTGTGCCTCCGCCACATTGGCTGCTTATTAACCCCCTCCCTGGACCCCTGGGCCTCGGTGGTATTCCCTCCACAGGGGTGTCACCAATCCTCTAGGTGATCCTAAACTCCAAACTGGCTTCTCCTTTGCTCCGTGTGCCACTGAGAGGTAGACTCTTTCCAAGACTGCCCTGGTCAGGCAGCAGGTCCAGGTCCGGCTCCCGCGCAGGCCTACAGACGGTTCACATGTGGTAAAAACACCAGCCCCTAAACACTTTAAACTCCAGCAGACACAGGTCAGCCTCTACAAATGGCTCTTTGGAAATGCCTTTAGCTCAAACTGAATGAGAAACACCCCCTCCCCACTGCAAGGAGTTTAGGGAAAACTGAAAACCCACCGCTAGCTCCTCCAATGAAATTGTTTTTGCCTGATGCTTCAACTTCAACTGCTCATAAAGTGTTAGGGACTAAACTTTGTCTCCTCCACTCCCCAAATACGTAGGTTGAAGCCCCAATCCCCAATGTGACTGTATTAGGAGATAGGGCCTTTAAGGGGATATTTAGGTTAAATGAGGTCAGAAAGGTAGGGCCTTAATCGGACAGGACTGGTGTCCTTGTAAGAAGAGGAAGGACATCAGGATAGTGTGCAGAGAAAGGCCACATGAGAACACAGTGAAAATGGTGTCTGCAAGCCAGGAAAAGGGCTCCCACCAGAAACCAGCCCTGCTCGGACTTCGATCTTAGATTTCCAGCTCCTAGAACTGAGAGACAAAAAAAAAAAATTCTGTTGTTTAGGCCACCCAGCTTGTGGTATTTTGTTATAGCAGCCCGAACTGACTGAGGCGTACAGTAGAGAAGAGCAGTGGGCTCTTGGGAAACTTAGCCCTTATGGTATTGTATTTTCCTGTGCTTTAGGGCCTAAAATTGAGATGTAAGAGTGTCATGGTAATAAAATGATGTTTAGGGTCCCCTAAAGATCAAGGCAGACCTTCTGTAGGGGGCAGCAATGTTAAATGCCACGGAGGGCCAACGAAGATTGGTGGCTGAGAAAGGGACGTTGTAACACTGATCACTGGACTTGGGGATGGAGGTGGCCGAAACCATGTCCTTGTCCTGACGGCAGCACCTGAAGTTTTACACAGAAGGGGTTCAGGAACAGCTACTTGGTTAGAAGGTGACTGTAGCTTTTCAGGTGGTATATGCATTGAAGAAATCTCAAGACCCATCGCAAGTTCGATGTTTTGCTAAGAGGACTCCTAGGACAGCAGGTAGCCCTTCTCACGGCTATGATTTATCACTGTGAGAGAATATGTGAGAGCCAATGTCCGATCAATGCAAGCAATCAAGGATCAGAGTTGCCATTTATTGTGACGAACTGCAGGCCAGGCACACTGCTAAGGTAATTTACTTAAGGGGCTTCATCTACTTCTCACAATAACACTGAAAGGTAGGGACTAATGTCCCCATTTTACTAAAGCACAGAGGAGATATAGATATTAGGTCACCTGTACAAGATTATGCATTACTTGTAACAAAACCCATATTTGAACCTTGGTTGACCTTGATTCCACAACATTTGCGCTTTCCATGAGGCCACTGTGACATTCTGATTTATATATATAAAAAAATACGTAGTTAGTGTTTATCTCATTCCTGGTAGAGATCCTCAAACCCTTGGCATTTCCTAAGTGACAAGAGCAATAGGGATGTCTTTTGTTATGTAAATGAGGTGACCTAAGGACTCCTCTGGTTGCCAGAAGAAGCAACCCTGTGATTACAGGGTCAGAATTGTCAGTCCCACCCCCGACTTCCAGGAAGGGGTGCAGGGCTGGATGTTGGATCAATCACCAATAGCAAATGATTTAATCAATTGCGCCTATGGAATGAGGTCTCCACAAAAACCAAAAAGGACAGGATTCGGAAAGTTCCTGGGTTGGCAAACACATAGAGGTTTGGGGAGAGTGACAGGCCCAGAGAATACGGAAGTTCTGCCCCCTTTCCCCACACGTTGCCCTAGCGTCTCTTCCATCCGGCTGCTCCTGAGTTGCATCTTTTATAATAAATTGGTATCCTGGTAAGTAAAACGGCTCTCTGAGTTCTGTGAGCAGCTGCCTCAGCAAATTAATCAAATCCAAGGAGTGTGTTATGGGGACCTCCAATCTATAGCTGACCCGTCCCAAGTCCAGGTGACAGAAAACTTGGACTTGCAGTTGGCGTCGAAAGTGGGGGCAGTCTTGTAGGACTGAGCCCTTAACGTGTGAGGTCTGAGTTGAATTGTAGGGCACCAGCTGGGGTCAGAATTGTTTGGTGGGGGAGGGGAAACACACAGACACACACATGCATGCACTCTAACTGCTAGTGGAATTGGAGCCATGTCCTAATCCAAGATGATAACTTACGCAATATAATTGCAATAAGAATTATCAGTTATATACTGAATGCTGTGGCAAAGACTACAGAATGGAATTAGGATATACCGAAGATCTCAAAAGCTTGACTTCCGAAGACACAAATTCACAGGCACACTGAGATAGAGTGTGGTAAGTGTGGAGAGCTGAGGTAGCAGCCTGGCGTTGACAGACCTAGAGCCTCGAAACCCTGAGACTTGACCTGAGAAGAATGGAAAGTCCAAAGAAAGGGCAAAGGAGCAGATGAGGGAGAAATGTTATTCACAACATGTACCTAACACTCACAGAGCATTTCTATCTGCCATGCCTGGTGCTCAGAATGACATGAACTAACTTGCTGAGCTCTCACAGCACACTTTGGAGACAGGTCTTGTCATTACTATTTCGTGCCCGTATCAGCAAGCAGAAACCAGGGCAGGTGGTGCCTGCTCTGCCCCAGCCAGGCCCCGAGCTGTGCGGAGTCTCATGCAAGCACTCTGACTCCAGGGCCCGCGATTTTAGCCACGAAGCCAAATCAATAATCAAACAAGTAATACAGAAAATGTCCCCATTTTAAGAGAAAACTCTCTAACTTATACCACAAAGAAGAAACAAAATAACCAGAGGTAAAATCAAATATAGTATTTGGGACTCATATGAAGAAATCTATAGAACTTCAGTGAGATATTTTGAAAAACCTTTAAAGATAATGGCAAATAATACCACGTTCTTGATGAACAGATTTTTGTAAAGATGTTAATTTTTCCTGAATTAACTCTTATGCTTAATGCAATTTCAACAAAAATTGCTGTGGAATTTTTTTGGAGCTTTCCAAATGACTCTGAAGGTCATTTGGAAGAAAGAGCAGACATGGAAACCTTTAAAAATAATTGAGAACAGCAATGCTATATCTAACACTAAAATGTATTACAAAACTACAATAATGAAAAATAGCTACTGATGTTTAAGAATAGATAAAACAGGACTGTTCACAAATAAGAGACAGTAAATACAGATAACAAATAGAAATAATTGAATAGAAAATAGGTTTACTTGACAAACGGTGCTGGGAAGATAGGTTAAGAATTTGGAAAGAAAAATCAATTTTGCTCCTGACTTCATATTTTATTCTAAAACACTAAAGATATAAGTTAGAGGGCTATATAGATTAAATAAGGAAAAACTTTTCTAAGCTTAAATTCAATAAAAGCAGAAAATATTCATAGACTTGATAACATACTCTGCATTTTAAAAACATCAGAAACTAAATTAAATATTTAGCAAAAAAACCCTAAGAAAACCATGCAATGAGTATGGCAAAGGGATAATACTGTTCAAATACAAAGGAATTCATTAAAAGACAAATATTAAAGCATGTAAACAGATAATTTGCAAAGGAAAAATACAATTGTTAAACATGCAGAAAATGTCCAACTTCAATAGTATGAAAATGAGTACAAATTAAAGCAAAGACGAGACAGCACTCTCCGCATCCCAAGAACGCAGAGATTCCGCTTTTCTGTGAGGGACGGACGGCGCACAGCGTGCCCAGACTTCTCACTCACGCTGATGAGAACAGGCCTTGGCACGACCTTTCTGGATATTAATTTGAAAAATGCCACTCAGATTAAAAATTCCTTTTTTATTTTAAAAATGTTCTTTTCCTTTGATTCAATAATTCTTTTTCTGGAACCTGTCCTAAGAAATTAATCAGGAATTTGAACAAATGTCTCTGCATCATGTTGTTTATAGTAGCATCATTTATAACGGTGAAAAATGAAAAGGAATAAAGAAAACAAGTACAAAATAAAAAATCAACCCACCACCCAGAGTAACATTTGAGTATTTTCTTTTACGCCATAAATAAAATAATTGAAATAATGTTTTCCCATCCAATCTACTTGACATTCCATTGTGAACACATCCCATGTTATTAAAACGCTTTAAGGCATACTCGATCTTATAACAGCATACAAAGACCCGTGGTTTTCTCAATATTTCCCCTATTTTTGGAAGGTCTAATTGTTTCAGTAATAGCATGTAATATAGTTGTAATAAAACAATAAGTTATTTCTATTTTTTAATGCTTTCGAGTGTCCATATGAAATAGTTCTAATTAAGAGTAGAGCTGAATCCTGAGGACTTCCTCTGTGGAGCTTGTACCAGAGCTCCCTGAGTTGCACAGAAGTAAGATGTCACTTGGCATCAACTTCTCTTATGTAGATTATTATACAACCACCATTCAGATCGTCTCACTCAAAATTAGAATTGTTTCGAAAATTGCTCTTCTGGGTCCTAAGTGCTATACCACATATTAAAAAAAAAAATCACAGCACATTAAATATCTATATATGCTACACATGTCATCCCAATGAGTCCTTGGATGATAATTAGTTCAATTTTCTGCCTCCTGAATTATTAGCTTGTTTGAGTACAAAGTAGGAGTAAATACTGTGTGGTAACTGCTGGGGATGATGAAGGCTGAAACCACCTGGAGCCATCAGCGCACACCCAAGGGTGTCTCCATGACACTCTGTGTCCACACTCTGGGCAGGAGACCAAGGGTCCCGGACTTTGGAAGATGGTGACTTCTGAACTGAAATACAGTAGTTGAGAAAAATAACTTTACCAAATTCCCTATGAAAAATACGGCCTTTGCCCCATGCAGGCCATAGGCATCGGGCACACTGAGACAATGCAATGTGAAGGGACAGTGATGTGCAAAAGAAAGTATGACATCCCGCATTAAACAAACACAGGTCAAAAATAACCCATGGAACTGTCCCGCTTTAAAATCTGCCATCAACAGGGGAAATATAATCACTTTGACGTTTCCATTTTCTTGATGATTCAATGTTTTAGATTTGGACTTAAAGATAAATGTTACGCTTCCTGGATTGTGAATATCCAATTTCATTTATACAAAAAGAGTTCAAAAAATTCTAAACTATACAAGAATTATGCAGAATTGATTTCTTTTAAATTGTCTCTTGAATTCCATCCAACCTATGGTCTTCAGAGTCTCTGTCCACTTACTTCTCTTCAGGATCTAGATCTCCTAGCCTAGGTCAGGAGGGATTACTTCCTCCCAACACTGGCCCGGCCTCTTCCTTGGCAATGGTTCTGCAGGGATGGTGCCTAAGAGCAAAACTCAAATGAGAATATTTGTGATTAAGGTTTCTTTAAAAACACATTGCAAGGAAACAGGGACAGGCTGACCAAAAATCCTGCCATTCCTCATACCTAGGGAGCTCCCTGCGAACTCTTGCACTGACAAGAGCTTCCTGAAAGGAAAACCCAGTAAAATCAGTACCTCAAATTTAAAGGACACTATTTGGAATTTAGTTTGCTTTGGAGTCTTATAATAAGCACAATATTTCAAAAATAAATTATATTATAATAGACTTCAGAGCTTAGCTAACAAGATTTGAGCTATCAAATGGTTATCAATCACAGATCCAGATGTTCTCAGTTCACCAACAGTGAAAGGCCCATGACAGCTGATATCCCTGTTTCTGTTGAGTCCTGTGGCATCCACACAGTATTTTCTAGACCCCTGATACACCAGGATCACATATACTGACCTATTTTATGACAGAACATTCAATTAACCACCTAGGCTGAGGAAAATTTTGTGAAAATTTTCCAAGGGTTTCTGATTATGGGTAAATAAAACACCATTCCACTCTGTTTCTTGCATAGAATGCAGCTATAAAACCTGAACCAACTGCATGGCATATGAAGATTCAGAGAAGTAAATGATAGCAGGAAAACTGGAAAAGAAGACTTGGATTTGAAGTGCCAAAGCACTTCACCAAAGCAGCAAAGAGTACTGTATTTTTTCCTCCAGAATTCCCAGGCTGAAGGCAGCGCGAAGCCTGGACTGTCATCGGCACAGTCAGCAAAAGCTGCAGGAAGCCTTCTAGTTCCGGCTCCAAGGGTGGGAAAGGGGTCTGCCAATGCTCAGGGCAAGTGGGGAAAATACTTAATTTTTTTTTTTATTTCTTCAACCCCTTGAGTCCCAACCCATGGTAACCTGTAGGCACCTAAAAGCTCTGAGGTAAGAGAATCTTCCCCTCTAATCAGAGGCGCCGTTGTCTCAAGGAGAAGGAAAACCTTGATACTTTTTTCTCTTTCTGTTCTTTTGTCTGGACCAAGACGCCAGCACAGCCATGGAAAGTGTGCAGCAGAATGACAAATAAAACCCCAGATTTCTGGCTGTAGGAATATAAACGAAAAGAACTAGAAAGTACCAGGGAGAGCTGGGAGAGTAAAGAGCTAGGCAAGCTACTGCACTGTATTGCTTATGGAATCCTGGACTCACGCACAGGCTGCTCGTGCACGAGTCTGACCCTAACCAGCATACCACAGACGATGACCTGGAAAACGGGACTGACCACTACTCAGGCCCCGGAACGGCCAGTGGGCAGAGCATAAGCAGAGCAATCTGAATTGCACTGCAAAGGCTTTGAAAACTGAACAGACATTGGAACCACAACCCAAAGAAAGCCAGTTAGAACGTGGCTTAAACCCAACCAAATAAATCAATTACCTGCTGAAACAAATCCCATATTCTCTACAGGATTTAGAGAAGACACAGAGACTTACAACATAATATTCAAAATGTCCAGAGTAGAGGACAAAATTATTCAGCATCAGAAGAACCAGGAAAGTTCCAACTTGCATAAGAAAACAATCAGCAGATGCCAATGACACATGTGTTGGAATTATCTGGAAAAAAGCTTTAATAAAACCATTATGGGAATACTATAAAAAGTGAGGGCACATGCTCTTGAAAGGTATGAAATGACAGAAAATTTCAACAAGGAAATTTAGGAAATTTATATGATAATCTTATATGATATAAATAAGAACCTAATGGATATTTTAGAACTGAAAAAAACCACCATCGCCAGCAATAATAACAAAACACCCCCATAGATGAGCTCAATTACAAAATGGAAATGATAGAAGAAAGAGTTAATAAACTTGAAGATAGATCAATATAAATTATGGGTCCTTCTCCTCTCTTTTTGTGATTTGTCCAATCTACCAGAGTTACAAAAGAAGGTGAAAAAAGCTACAGAGAAGAAAAAAATATTTAAAGAAATAATGACTCATAACTTCCCAAATTTGTTAATGGAAATAAATCAACAGATTCAAGAAACTCAGTGAACCCCAAACAGAATAAACGTACGGAAATACATGCCCATATATAATTATCAACGTGCTGATAAAGACAAAGACAAAGAAAAAAATCTCAATCAATGATTCAAAGGACTGTGCTTTCTCATCATAAAACACAGAGACTGGGTGGAAGTGGAACAACATGTTTAAGATGCTAAGAGAAAAGAACTCTCAACCCACTATTCTATATCCAGTGAAAATATCCTTCAGGAATGGACGTAAAATAAGGAAATTTTCAGATGAACAAGAGCATCAAAATTCCTTGTCAGAAGGCCTGCTCTAAAATAATTTTTAAAGAAAGTTCCTTGGGGAGAAAAAAATGATATCAGCAAAAAACTCAGAACATCAGGAATGAAAGAATAATAAATATCTGGGTAAATATAATACATATTCTTATCCCACATTATTCTTAAAAAGTGTTTAATAGTTGAAAACAAAAATTATAACATGTTTGATGGAGTTTTCAATGTAGGTTAGATATATAAACTCCAAGCAAGAATGACAAAGTGAACTGATTCCTCAAGATAACAGCAATGATGAAAGACATAATGACATAACCTAAATAGTCCTACTGAAGACACTGCACTCATAACTGAAAAAGAAATCTGGATGGCTTTATTGACCTATTCTACCAAACACTTAAAGAAGAAATATTACCAGCTCTACACAATCTCTTCCATAAAATGAAAGAAGAAGGAACATTTCCTGGTTTATTTTATGAGGCTAACATTACCCTGATATGAAAACCAGTCAAAGATATGAGAAGTAACAGCAAAACAAAACAAAAAACTTGAGTCCAATAACTCTCACGAACTTAGACACCAAGGGCAAGCATGAGGAGGTTTTTAGCATGACCAAGCCAATCTGTATGTTGTTGAATGTATTAGTGGAAACAGGAATCTATGCATGTTAAAATTCATAGAACTGTATATCCCCAAAAGACAATCGTACTGTATGTTAATTAAAAAATCAAAATTAAAAAGAAACAAAATATTCTAGGGCTACAACTCTCAGACTTCATGAATTGGCAAGCTTCAACGTCTGCAAAACCATGTAATAATTTTTCAAAATAGCATGGCATGTGATGCAACGTAAGGCAAGAGAGTTGAAGGTCTCTTGGGAAAAGTTTTCCCTTCTCTTAAAAAGGCTCACACCTTGCCATGAAGCTTGTCCTGTGGAGATGTGTGACAGCCATCTTGTCTTGTCTTGTCTTGTCTTCATGAGATGAAGCCAAGAAAACTGCAGAGTTGCTGATTTAAAGTTCTGACATCTTGAGTGGCTGAATTAACCAACCAGGAGCTCATCCTACCTCCTGACTTGTCATGAGAGTTAATAAAGCCATGTCATTTCATGTACTGGCAGCTAAAAAAGTCTAAGTTGGATGATTAAGCTGAACGTATATGGAACTACTTTGCACAGCTCTTATAGATGAATTGGACACATGCTTTCTTGTTAATAGCAAATAAGGAAAAAAAGGTTTTCTCTATGGAAATTTCTATCAACTGTCAAGGTGCAATTTGAACCTTTTACTGGGAAAACTATTCGAAGCCAATTAATGTAATATAAAACTAATTAATTTTGGTAAGTGCTTTTGTTCTCCAGGTGGGCAATACTAAACAACTCAGTTAGACTGTGTAACCCATCCAGTTAGGTGGGAGAGGGTTTTGTAGCCAACTCATCCCGATAAGCCGTGATGATGTAATTTCATTGAAAATTGTATATTTTGCAATAACTATATTATGTTAATGTAGAAAGTGGTGTTTGTAAAATCTGACATCAAATCTTTTAACTCAAGGTCACCTCCTTCATACCCCAGGATGCAGACCTCCTCGCTGTCAAGTGTGTACTAGCTCAGACATTCAGCTGATTCCCAAACTCATCTTTAAAAAAAAAATCCTGGCCATGCTTTTATGTGGTTCCGGGACCACTGCAATTTGTGCATGAACACACATCAGGCTGTTCCATTTTAATGATCTTTGCCACTTAAACATTTGGAATCTAAAAAAAATGAGCCACCTTTAGATCAACAACAATATATCTTCAA